>VCCN01003609.1:1238750-1249287 GCA_006491835.1 Architeuthis dux | reverse complement strand
GTCAATTTGCCTACCCAGAATCCCACATAATGTTCCATCAAGCGGTGTTGCCAACTCCAAAAATATTTTTGCACTAGTTTGACTGCCAAAAAGTGCTAAATTTTTTTAATTGCCAGAAATGGCCAAACACCACCAAAAGGAAGCTAAAATTGGTAAAAAATAGCCAGAAAATGACCAAAAATTTAGCACTTTTTGCAATGCCAAAACAAGAAACGTGCTAAATCGGCAACCCTGCCTTGAAGTAGAAATGGGTCTGGGTTCTTATGGGTTTTAATCTTTTTGTTGTTTTTTTTTCTATCACAACTTAACTCAGGCCGTGTTGTGTGCATAATTTCTTTTTTCAGATCTTCGGTATTCAAGTGAATGGCTGCACAAGTTCCAGGAAAGCAGTGGGATGTCACTAGCCAAGTTGAAGTTACCTTTGGCTATTAACTCCATTCTGCAGACCCTCGATGTGGCTGCAGCTCAGCATAATACCTCCGCCGGCAGCTCTTCTGAGAATAGTGACGTCAATGAGGGGTCCTGAATCATTCCTGACACAATTTTACTGTTTTTGTATTTACTAACAAAAAGAAGAAAAAAAGAAATACAAGCCTGGCTGCTGAAGGCTCAAACTCCACTCCAACTTCTATTCCGACAGAAGATGAATACTGCAACTTTTGTATTGTACATATAATAAATAAATTTGTAAATATATAACACTTGTCAGTTTGGCTCAGTTGGTAAGAGAGCATGCCTAACAATCACTAGATTGTGCATTCAAATCACAGTAGGGAAATGTTAATTTTATACATCTGTTTGGTTTGTGATGTGATAGACAAACAGTGAAGAGTTTCCTCCCCTAAATTTGGTGAGGATTGTTCTTGTTACAGGGGAAAATAAAGTCAACTCCAATTTGGACAAAAATGCCAATAGTTACCAATGTTTTGCTGTTGTTTATTCCTGTAGTCTTTGTGGAGCATAGGGCCTTAACCATACCATGCCAGTGGATAATGCTGCTGTGGTATTGCTGTAGAAATTAATGTAACTAAGTATAATCTTTTTAAAAAAACACATTTAATTATAATAAGACCTTGAACAGTGCAGTTTTGAACAGTATGGAATATTTGGGAATGAATTAATCGCTCTAATCAAGGTATACCTGTATTCTCGAATGGACAGGAACCATTCATTGCCATAGAATGATGGTTAACAAGCTCATTTCACAGATCATTGCTGGTATGGAGAGTTCAATCTTCACTGGAGAACCCACTATTATTACTGTGTAGCAAACTAGGCTAAGCTTAGTAAGTATCAACAAAATAACTATTGCTATTAGTACAGTGATACCTTGAATTGTGCGTTTTTGATTAGGGCGGGTTTCGATGTAGTACAGTTACAGTATTGCTGTGCAAATTAATGTAACTAAGTATAATCTTTAAAAAAATACATTTAATTATAATAAGACCTTGAACAGTGTGGAACATTTTGGAATGAATTAACCACACTAATCAAGGTATACCTGTACTTTCTAGTGTAACTTACTAACTTACTAGTGTTGTTGTATAGTGGGGGTTAAATGTCCTGGACTTGGATAGAAAGGAAACTCGAAGACTTGCTTGTAAAAATATCTGGACATATTTTTATTTCATAATATACACAGCATACACTTTGTCGGCTGAAGAGTGGGAGAGAGATGATGGGTGCCGAGAGTGTTCCCAACAGGGGAACCCGGCCTTATGTCTTCCCAGCCCTAGGCGGTCTGCCTCCTGGCTGCTTGGGTCTCTGAGTTTTCTGTTCGGATCTGCTTTATAGGTTTCTCGAATGCCCACGCAGGTGTCATCCACATCTTGTTTGTTGGACACCCACACACATACCTATTTCCTAAGGTGAGCATATCATAACAGTGTAACATTCTAACTTACTATTACGAGTTTCAGTGTATTTTAGTTCTGTTTCAAGTTCAAAATTGGATAAAGTTCATCATCACAAAACAGGAAAAAAAACCAGCCTGGTTGCTGCAGTGTCAAACTCCACTCCTACTTCTATTCTGACTGAAGACAATTACTGCAACTTAATAAATTTAAAAAATTAGAAAAATCTATATTTTTTAGTATAAATGTATTTATTTATTAGAATGAAATAAACCCTTGCGTATCTGTAAGATAAACTTTTGTAGATATATGACCCTTACTTTCCCGGTATCAGTAAATTGGTCTGCAGCTGGGTCATGGAGCTTCAGGGCGAACGTGGACACCCCGTTGCTACTGGTGATAAGCTGTCTTGATGCTTTGGTGTCCGAAACGTGACTCCCCCACGTTGTGTTCCTGATCAGAGATTGGTCTCGGACACGGTTGAAGAATCAGTGGATATTGGGTTGGCAGGTGTCACGAGGAAAAATAAATGTTACGGAAAAAACGACTTCTTGGTTTAAAATTCAATAAGAGAATTTTTACTACAGTAAATGTTACAAGGGTTTTAGAAAAGAAACCCTTCCCACTTGGCTGAGTTGTAATGTGATACAGGTGGCCCCCTCGGTCGGGTTGGAAGATTGTATAGCAGCTGGCGACTCACAACAAAGCAGACATTTCTCAAAGGCTTCTTCTAAGATTTGGTACTTTGAGATTTCGACTGGACGATGTTGGACTTCAACTTTAGGCTGCAGTACTTTTGGGTTGGTCGGTCAGAGATTTTGGCTTCTGGTCATCTCTCGGTATGGGTTCTGCTAACAGGAACTCTGCTTTCTGCATTCTCACTTCTTGCGTTCTCTCTCTCCGTTCTCCATTTTTCATTCTCCCCACTTGCCTTGAGCCCGCTGCTCTATGACAATCGCTTCCAAACCAGAGGAGGGCTGACGGTATCGTGGATCGCAATTAATTACCCCTAATCAAACATAAATCACCAAAATTTGTCGATTCTTGCGATTTTCCAAATTTGGGATTTCCCTCTGCCCATCCTTCCTCCTATCCAGGTAATCCTTATTCTCCTACTAATACCTTTTGGGGGCCGGCTACTGAGAGAATCTATGATAATTTTTCAATTTTACTAAAAAGGCAAAAATAGAGTTTGGTAGCAAGCTGTTATTGAGGCTGACCTGGGTAGTTAAACCACAGGACATGAACATGCTGAAGTAGATGCCTGCGCTGGCTGTAGGTGTCTACTTCCTCTTCAGAGGAGTAACCAGACAGGATGACTGCCTGTGAAGATATATATCAAATATATATCAAATATATATATATTGGAGCACAGGTCCGAGAGTCACCAGTTTTTGCAGATGCCTGAGCTGGTTGTAGAGATCCGCTGCCCCTTTCAGAGTAAATTGACAGTATGGCTGCCTGTGCAGATATATATATTGAAGCACAGGTCCCAGAGACACCACTGATTGATTTTACAGGTGCCCGAGCTGGCTGATGGAGTCTGCTGCCCCTTCAGAGCAGTAACCCGACAGTACGGCTGTCTATGAATATTGGGGTGCCGGTCACATTCACTGAACTGAATCAGATGCCCAAGCTAGCTTTAGAGGTTTGCTGCCCCTTCAGAGGAGTAACCCAATAGTACAGCTTCCTGTGCAGATATATATATATATATATTGAAGCACAGGTTCAAGGCAAACCACTCTTTCTGCAGATGCCCGAGCTGGCTGAAGATGTCTGCCGCCTCTGCATGAAAGCACTCTACAGTGCAGCTGCTGTGTAGATTGACATTAAGGCCCTGGAACCAACCACAGAGGTTTACGGTTTGTCTTTTATTTCTCTTCCTCATTTTCCCTCCCGCCTTTTTATTAAGTTTTAACTTAGTATAAGTTCACGACCCCCTATTCCCCCGCCTCTGTCCCTGTTGGCCAAGAAATAATCTCAACTTGCTAAACTATAACACCCATTTTAATATTGGACACCCCAAGCTTTTCAACGATTAACCTAACATTTTAGTGGCTCTCAGAATATCATTTACACAATCAGAAAAAATAGCTGCAGTACTAATTCAAATGGTAATACTAAGTACAAAGTAATTAGTAGCGGACAAAATATATAAGTAACTGAATAAAATAGTTAAGATAAATACATAGACAGTGAACATGTAAGTACGTTTTTTCTTTTAAAAAACAAGCAAATCGCTGGAAAAAGATTTTAGCCTAAGAAAATTAATAGCTAAAAGAATTTATGTCAAAGTTTTCTTTTTTTTGCAGAATTAGCTTATTCTTAAATGTAGCAACAGAATTTGTATTTTCTTAGATTTAGCATATTTTAAGTCCCACTACTAAATCTAAAAATATGTTAAATCACATTGATAAATTTAAGAATATGCAACATTCCGCCAATTAATGAGCAGCAGTTGTTATCTAAGAACAATTGAACAAGTCTGTGCGTGTGCACGAAGTTGACATTCGCCAGATATATAAAGCAGTGAAGTGTTGAGTTTGAAGTTGTTTGGATCAGCAGTTCTCGAGAAATCTAATAAGTAAATAAAAGATTATAAATCTGTCATAGTTTCTATAAATTATCTCCCTTGACCTCCGCTCTTTAGAATTATCTATTTCAGATAATCAACAAAATGCGGGAGAATTGGTAAGTCTGCAAATAGGAGGGAAAAAATGTATACAGGAAATTTGTTTTCAGTGTGGTAGATTCGTACAAATCTATTACATGCGGGGGGAGACAGCACCTGGCTTCAAAACTCGGGAGTCCCCCACGAAAGGCGGGAGACTTGGTAGGTCTGTTAACGTTTGAGAACTAGTAGTATTAAGAAGTGGCAGGGCTAGCTTTTGCATCGAAATATTTTATTAACGTGTGGCAGGGATAACAAGAACTGCCGTCTAGCTGACCATTACTACTGTGTTGATTTTGTTCCCCACTGGGTCCCCCCCCCCATACACACACTTGTGGCCTTGTGCCAGACTAAACTAAACTTAGTAAATACTTTCTTCATTGTTTCCACTCGAGGCCCACAGACATCTTTCCAGGAGGATACGGTCCACTGTAAAGTGATTAACGTGTTGTCGAACAGCTGGCACCACTCGTAACTTGCAGGCAGAATATCAACTTGATGAGATGGGAACGCTAGTTGACAGAAATGTTCAAGTGTCAATGGATCAGACAAATTTTTATAATATTTCATATTGATTAATCATACGGCAGAAATATATATTTAGTGAGTAGACTCAGGATAAATAGTTGTTATCGGATTGGGTGTCATTGCTCAAATGGGGGGGGGGGAACAGTAGTCTACCAGCTCGTGGATGACCTGATGCCTTTGAGCAAAGCATAAAGGCCACGAACGATTATTTTCTATCCAAATGCAGCCTTTTTTTGTACTTGTAAAATCTAAAACCTCCCAATTTATAGTCATCTCAACGGTGTCTATATGTCCCCCCTCCCACTCGGGACCATATGCTTCCCTCGGGGCTTATATGCCCCCTAGGGGTATTGGCACGTTTGAACGGGGCCATAGAAAAAAAATGATAATAAATGAAGTTATGTCTATCTGTTCGTGTTATATCTCTATTTGAAAGTGGGACATTGAAACTGAGAAGAGCTCTCAAGGGGGCCCGTGGCTAAAAAAGGTTGAGAATGTCTGATCTAAAACAATTTGTTAGATGTTATTATTAATTTGTTTACTAGTATTTCTTAGGTCTGGTTCATAATCCCGAATTACACTAGCCCGAACGCCGTAAAACCGAATGTTAAATTCCCGAATGATCAGAATGTGTTTTTTAATACAGTATCAAAGAAAGGACCATTCGATATTTCAAGTTGTCTACCTTCGTTTTTAAGGATTTCGAGTTTTCGGGATTTTGAACCATACGTCATTCTGATCATTCGGGAATTCAACATTCGGTTTTACTGAATTCGGGCTAGTGTAAATCGGGATTATGATCGGTACCGGTATTTCTTTCATTTTATTCCTGATGCCGTTTATCCCAACTCTCATGTCGTTTTTTGCATTTATTCAACAACAGTTAAGTAAGTAACATGGATCGAGAATAAAGAATAAGCTTCCAGCGGGATTCGAACTCGCATCTCTTATCTTTGTCGAAGACTGTAAAATTTGTTTGATATTTTAGAGGTGATCACGTTGCAATTTGATATCAAATTGCAACGTGATCACCTCTAAAAATCAACAAAAATCCACCAGACGACCCTTAGCAGTGACCAACCAAGAAAGAAGCCCGAATAGCAGTAATCACCCACACTTATAAAAGCAGCAGACATCTCCACCATCAAAACCAGACGACGGCGTGGACGCCTTTTGATAACACAGTGAAACCGGTTAAGGCACCACTACTAAACCCACTATCTTTTTGTCAGAAAAACCTATGACAAAAAATAAATACACCTAAACCCAAGCCTGGCTATTCTCCTTTTTTTAAAAAAATATTTTTACAAAAAAATTTTTTTACAAATTTAAAAAATATTTTTTTCACCTTTCCCTTAAAAACTATATATATATATATATCGTTAGAAAGAGAATTTTCTCAGCTTTCCAACGGTGTATCTTCTTAATTTGTATCTTATATCTCCTTCATGAATTAAATCCTCAATTTTGCCTATAAAGTATACTTGAAATTTCCTTGTAAAATCCTGAAATACCTATAAATTAAGTGTATTTTTGAATGATTTAACCTTTTAAAGTATTTAGATATGTCAATTGGGAGACGAGATATGAAATTCTGTCTTTTTTGGTGTATGCTGGCGGCCATTTTTTTATGCAAATGTGGTAGTTCTTCCCAACTTTTTTCTTGGAAACATCTTTTTTCTGAAAGAGGACATCCTAAGGAACATTTTGGTATCAGCTGCTGCCCCCGGCCTACTAGCATTCATTTTTAACACTACACATTTTTAATAGGATTTAGATCCGGTGATTGCAAAGGCCATTACAAAACATTGATCTTTTCCTTTTCCAACCATTCAATCACCGGCTTTGACTCATGTTTAGGATCATTGTCTTGTTGGAATATTCATGCTGAGATTTCGAGCCGAACTTTTCAGATTATCCTTAAGAATAACCGGATAGTTTTTCTTTCGATTCACGCAAGTTGACCAACACCTTTTGCACTAACGCAACCCCATAGCAAAATGGGACCTCTTTCATGCTTCACTGCTGTGAATGTATTGCTTGCTTGAATTACTGAAAAGTCCCAGCTTCGTCTTATCAGAGCGCAAGACTTTATCATAAAATTCTTTATCTTTGTTTAGATGCTCTTTAGCAAAATTCAACCTAGTTTTCAAGTGCATTGGGCGCAATAAACATGTCCTCCTTGATCTATGGCCTTTCAGTCCTACATGATGCAATATATTCTTTGCTGTAGGCCGTATGATTTCAAGTTATTAATCACATATTCCTGTGTCATCCGTGGATCTTTACTGAGATCCATGAATATCTTGCGCATGCGTCTTGATGAAACTTTACGAGAACGTACCAACCCGCAAACGATTTTTCACCAGCCATTTTGAATTTCTTTATTATGGACTTTACCATCGATTTAGCGACACTCAGCTCCTTGCAAATCTTGTCATATAACCTTTTCTGCCTTGTTCTTAACAACTAATTGCCTTAAATGGACACTGAACTCCTCTGTCTTCGCCATAGTGGAACAAGTTCAAGACAATTGCTGTATGAATAATATGATGCTTCAAAGATGAGACTCGACGATGCAATATTGCCAAAAATATCGATTAAGTTATACGAGTGTGCCAAATGGTTCAATGAAGATGGAAGATAAATTAAATTTTAATATTCACCCAATTTATAACTTTATATCAACCGCACGAATACTTTTTTGTTTTGTGTTTCAAATACGGTTGGATAACTCCTTAAATAATAAACGTATTAACTTCATATTTTGTCTGTATTACTGGCTACTTTGTATCTGAGTTGTTGCATACTTTGAACTTAGTAGAGCACGTATGAAGAAAGTTATTGGATGAATCGATCAATTTTTCATAACGTACGAATACTTTTTGTCCTCGCTGTAAGCTAGAGATTTGGGGTCGGGGCATAGTTTGGTATCAGACCATCAATAGTGGGAGATCCAATATTGAACTCACTAACAACGTCCAGCAAGATTAGTTTGCTGATTATTGCCATACGATGTGCGTCCTGATCCGTTGTATCTTTTTAAAATGATTTTCTGAAAAACCCAGTGAGAAAATTCACGGATATATTTTAATTTCTATGAAAATGTTTTTTAGAGAAAAAAATTGAATTCGTTTAACTGGAAGAGTCCATACTTTCAAATCGTGAGTATGGAGGTATTTTTATCAGTAAAGTTGTTATCTTTAACTTGGACTGGGGGAGTCTATTGTTGTGGACAGAACAAAGAAAATCATACTGTTCATTATATCATCATCATCAGCAGCAGCAGCCGTTATAAGTTCACTGCTGGACAAAGGCCTTTCCCATCTACTTCCATGACGACCCATCTTGTGCTAACCTCTGCCACTTCTTACCTGCAAACTTTTCTCGTCCCCCCATCTTGTGTCTGGTCTTTTCCTACTTCGTTTACTGTCCCATGGGCACCAATCGGTTAGTCTTTTCTCCCATCTATTGTCATCTCTTCTTGCTAAGTGACCAGCCCATCTCCATTTTTGCTGCTTAATTAGTTGTATAATATCCTTCACTCTAGTCCTCTCTCTGATCCATGTTGATCTTTTCTATCTCTTAGAATGTCTCTATTCTGAAGAGCACCTTGCCAATGTGCCTAAAGCGTATAAGTGGATTTATATTATATACATTTTATGAAAAATACAGCGTTCTATTTCCCACACTATTAGAAAATCGTTAAAAGTCGATATATTAACGTAGGGGTCAATTTCTCTTTTCCGGCATTTTCTGTGGTCCAGTAATGACCGTGTCCCAAGATTGCCGGAGTAAAGAGATACACATGAATTTTAAAATGCTAAATGAATGAATGAATGGCTTGGCTTCGCAAACGAAGCTTTTTGTGTGGAGGGGGGGGGGGTTATTCCACAGCAGAAGGACCATAGACGGCGGGGCCTGTTTGTGCAATAACCCTCCAGCCTGAGCAGTGCGACTTGCCCAGAACCGACCCCACCTTTTAAACCAAGGGTTTGAATCCCATGGACCACTAGAGTGGAACGAATAGGAGCAGAGCACGTAGGTCGTAGGTTTGACAGGAGTGTTCTTCTCCTGGCGGATACCAAAAATGCTAAATACCTAAGAGCTATAAAAAATATTCGAGAGATTATTTGATTCAAGGTGTTGATTTTTAAAAATTAAATGTCCCTCTTATATACCGGCATTTTAAAAAAGTTTGAAGAGAAATGTTTTAAATTAAAGATTGTATGTTATACACAATAATATATTCTGAATCTAATGACGCATCTAAGCAACTTTAAATAATTTGAAAAATCGATAGCAAAATAATTATATGTTGAATATGGCTACATACTACCTGATGGGTGAAAAGACATTCCCTAATGGAAATTGGTAATAACTTTATTATTTATTGGTTGATTGTAGTCAAACTAGCTTTATTTTGAACCATACAATGGTAGAATTTACCTGTTGTGTTAAAATTCAACGTATGCACCAATTTCTGTAAGTGTTTCGGTATGACCTCGATAGACCTTTGCAGGAAGTCCGGCGGTCCGGGCTCGAAATTAACGTCGTCCCGTGGACGGTAAAAATGTGTTCGGGAACGAACAGATATCTTCCCCGGGACGCCTCCGGGACGCCTCCGGAACGGAAGTGATTTTTTAAAAAAATGTTTTTAATCACTTCCGTCCCGGGGGCGTCGGGGGAAGATATCTTCTTTTTCTTTTTTTTTCTTTTTTAATTTGGTGAGGATTGTTTTTCGGGACGGTTAAAATTGTTTTCCGGGACGGTAGTGAATACAGTTAGTCTGGAGTCCTGCCGGTGGTATGTTGGCCATAATATGTCGAATACGCTCCTCCAGTTCATCCAGAGTTTGTGGTTTGGTGCGATACACATCCTCCTTCGTTCGCCCACCCCCACAGGAAGAAGTCAAGAAAATAGAGCAATATTTACGAAAGTTACATATAATTTCTAATCGGGAGTTAATTCTCACCCACCCTGTATGTACTGACTGTTTACGTAACCCATGATACCACGGTTACAATTTAGTAGAACAAATATGTCAACATTTTAAATCTCTCTAATGATAACAGATATACTGACACAGCAAATACTAAAAGCATAGGAAGCGAGCAGATGTGAAGATTTCCATTGTGCATTCACTGATAAAACGAACTAGCATTCCAAGGGAAATTATGAATCACCGCCACCCATATATGCTGTGTTGGGCGTGATCAATTAAGAAGATGGGCTGTGATCACTAAAAAGGGTCTGAATTTTCTAAAAAACAAGCGGGCACAAACTTGTGACCAATTTAGCATAAACGTACATTGTATATTGAACCCCCCTCTAAAAACCTATTTTGGGGTGGGCGGATTTTCAAAAAACAAAAAAAATGTTTTCCTACTTATTGTGTGTGTGTGTGTGTGTGTGTGTGAATAATTCCAAGTTACTACTATCAAAGTCCGAATACATAGATAGATATAAATGTCTGAACACATGA
>VCCN01003609.1:1130894-1142533 GCA_006491835.1 Architeuthis dux | reverse complement strand
TGGTCACTGGTAATCTGATCCTGTCTATTTCGCTACACAGTGAGTTATCTATATAAACGCCAAGACCTGATAATATCTGTTTTGTATCTGTGTAATGTTCCACTAGAAATAATAAAATCCTGCTATGTTCGTCATTAGAAGACCATTAACCTTCTATTAAAAAGTGGTAGGGGTGTACTTATTTATGGGAGACACTGTGTATATATCCCAGCAGTCATAGAAACCTCTGGATCAATGTTTCCCAACCTTTTGTTAGTCCAGCACCCTTTTGATGACAAGTGGAATTGGCCAGCACCCCTGGCTACAGGCTACATAAGTATGAATTGTGTGTGGCCATGGGTAGGGTTAGGAGGATACAGATACAAGCAAGGAGGGAGGGAGGCAGAAGAGCAGTGATGGTGGTGACGTGATACTGGGGATGAGGGGTATAGCTGGAAAAGTGAATAAAAAGATTGCAATGTGTGTGCGACATGTACAGGGTTTTTTTTTATTGCACGCTTTTTCAAAATTATAAAAATGTTTCCTGAGAACATTCCTAGCCTCACCTGAAATGAATTTTAGCACCCCAGGTTGGGAAACACTGCTCTGGATATATATGTCTTGAAAGGATTCATTTTTAGCTTTTCAGCCACAAATGGCTAGAAATCTCCATAATTATCACAGCCACTGTAGGGCCACACCCAGTGGGGATTACCCTAGCAATAACACTGCAACTTTTTAAAACTTTTTTTGTTCCTGGCTAATAAGTGTTATTTTCCAATCGATTATGTCTAAAACGTATAGAAAATATCAATTATTCCTTTCAAACTTAGCTCTTGCGACCAGGACAGTGATAATTTGAAATCTATTTATTTTCAATTGGACAACGGGCAAATTTGCACATTTTTAATTACAAAAAGAAAAATAATTACTATCACTGTCCTGGACTGAAAAGTTTGAAGAGAATAATAGCCACTTTCTTTTTTTACACATAAGCAATCAGAAAATAACACCCATTACCCAGAAACGAGAGACAAATGCCACGAGGACTGGGATGTGTCCAAAAGCTCCTCAGGACGGATCCCGAGTGTGCTAATGAGGATCGCAACCAGCTGACCAATATATCCTGCGCAACTTTTCCCAGGTATCAGAAGATACCCGAGCATGCCACAGAACCCCGAAGGGCCGTGTTTCTCTGAGCTTCGAGGCTATGGTGGTTTTGAAGAACAGATACTACACTTTGATCTTAGCCAAAAGGCTGCCTGTAATCTATGAGACTAGCATGCTCATCATAACTTCCGCAGGCACCTAGATATTTATTCAGCTTAATCTGGCACAATGCCACAAGTGTGTAACACCCAGTGAGGATCAAACTCACAACACCAGCAATGGCCTATTGAAATTAGCATGGTAACTATCACTTGATAGCGGTCACCAGAAATTTCCCACTCACAAGCAGGGATTCTGAGAGGGGGTGCAGCCATTGCATCGCAATGGGGCCTGGGGGGGCTAAGGGGCAGTGTTGCCAACTCAAAAAATATTTTCACACTAGTTTGACTGCCAAAAAGCTTTATAAAGTGCTAACTTTTAAATAAAATATTATAATAATATTTTTCTTTTTTTTAAATAGTCAAAAATGGCCAGAAAACGTCCAGAATACACTAAAAATGGTCAAAAATAGCCAAAGAATGGTAGCTTCCATAGCAGAGGATGAGGATGTTTGTGCAGTGTGTATGTGTAAGGCAGGGGCCCCAAATCAGCTTTGCACCCCCTTATAGAGGCCCTGCTCACCCATCTGAACTCAAACCAACCATATTTATGCTAACATGACTAGTTAGAGAACCACTAGCTAGCGTCCTTGTGCTGGCTACAGTATCACCAGTCCCTGCCCGGGCTTCCCATATCATAATTGGCTTTCAATATGTTAAATAGACTTAGAGGCGACAAGCACCCGAAGTGACGTCACTCACTTCACCATTCTTGCTTACAGCACCTGGATTTCCAAAGTGATCACCCATCTTAGTACTGACCAGGCTGATCATTGCTTAACTTTGATGATTACACCATAAGAACTACTAGATGGGCTTCAATATCTACATCTTTGCTTAACTCTGTTGATAAACATGAGACTCTCTGACTGTGTTGCCAAGTATCGCTTGTTATTAATAGCTAAAACTGTCTTAAAAAATGGCTAAAATTGGCTAATTTTTTTCCATTGCCATTAACTTTACAGCTAAAAATGTTATATACTCATTTAAAGCCCACTTATCAAATAAAATAACCATACACTTAAGACTCCAGAACAAATTATTAATAAAAATTGTACATTTACTTTTATTAAAAAATAATTCTTTTTAAATAACCAGATTTTCAGCTATCGTAGATTAGGTTAAATTGGAAAAGAATTAGCCATATCTAGCCAAAAAATGGCTAATTTGGCAATTTGGTTACATGGCTTAAAACGTGTCAGCTGTCACACCCTGTAAATGATTTGGAATGTAAAATTATTGATCCATATATGTTGTGACCTTCACCCAAAGGAAAATATAAAAAACACAAGTGACACTAGTCATAACACACACAGTCATGACATTAATTCTGACCTAGTTTTCTATTAGGAAATTATAAGGACTCTATAACACAAGGAAGTCGATGTGACTGGGGTGTATCAGAGTTGTGGTGTCCTAAATATACAAAGGAACCCACTTATTGTGAACACTTTGGGACAGGGTCTTTTAGATAATAATAACTGGGTCATGAGAAAAAAAAAACATTTAACAAAGGATATAAAAAAACAGGTCTGGTTAGTCACACAATAGAAACAGTCACGTGACCAAAGTCGTTTGCCGTGTTGGGAGTAACTAATTAGGAAAATTGGATCAATGAATTCTACTTCTCGTGCATTTTGTTTGGCGGTGATCAATAATAAGTCTGAATTTTTTAAAAAACAAGCAGACATAAACTAAGGGTTGAATTTAGCATAAATTTACACTGCAAACTGAACCCCCCCTAAAAAAGTATTATGGGGGGAATTTTGAAACAGGTCTGTTTAGTCACTCACTAGAAAATGTCTTTTAGCAGCATGCTGTGTTGGGGGTGATCAAATAAAAAAAAAATTGGAAAAGGGGTGATCAATGAATAAGTAACTTTACTTGCCTTTAGTTGGGCAGTGATCACTAAAAAAAAAGTCCAAGTTTTCAAAAAACAAGTGTGAATGCTGCCGGATCCAAACTAAGGGACCAATTTAGGATAAACTTACATTGCAAATTGAACCCCTCACTAAAAACCTATTCGGGGAGGGAATTTTCAAAAAACAAAGACAGCGTTTTTCTAGACATAATAAGGAGTAAATGTTTAAATTTCCAGCCCTCTAGCTCAATTGGTGCGGCCTGTACACATGATACATACATATATAGCCAGCGGGACCAGTTTAAAAACTGAAGAAACCTATGTCGCCAGTTTTGGTGACGGTTTCGAATTGGACCAATTTATATTCATTGTTACTAAATTTATTATTTCATTAATTCCTTGTTTATAAACAACTTTGCATTACAAAAAGATAATACAAAATTTATATACAATAAACCATGAAAATGAAAAATATTTTCAATTTCAGTGTTCTAGACGTTATAAAATATTAAAATTCTAAAACTTCAAAATTTTTTAAAACCGTTAAAATTTTAAAATTAACATTTTTATGAATGTAGTTCCGCCTTGAGTATTGGTGTATGCCTTACATAGGCACGGCTGTTTAGGCCATTTTCAACATATTAACCCATAACAATTTAATTTTTATTATTGTTATAAACAACTTATTTATTTTTTTATTATTTTTAAATAAAATATTTTGGGACCGACTGATTTAACTAACAATAACTGTTTGATAACAGTATCTGTGATTATAATAAACGGTTTCCTCTATATCTAAGAACAATAATAATGACTGGATTATTTACGTATAAATCAACACTTCTGTCTAGGATCAGAGTATCTTGTACTCATTTAAGTGTGACACCCACAAAAAAAATATATGTGAATATATATATATAAGGTGCAATCAGGATGTTAAAAATGACCTAAACAGCCATAACATGTACATCTGAAGACATACACCAATGCGCAAGACGGAACTACGTTCATAAAAATGTTAATTTTAAAGTTTTAAGGTTTTGGTTTTTTTAAAATTTTGAAGGTTTAGAATTTTAATATTTTATAACGTCTAGAACATTGAAATTGAAAATAATTTTCAATATATTTCATTTTTATATTTAATTTTCATAGTTTATTGTATGTGAATACACATTGCATTTTATATATGTGGATTATTTGCAAATAAATAAAGGAAATACTCTCTAATTAGCATTTAATATACCTGGAGTTATCTTTCTTGAGAAATAGTAATATAGATTTTTGGGGTGAGCGTAAATGCAGACCTACGCTATTAAGTTGCAAATTGGACTAGAAATTGCTTTATTTTTCAAAATTTTAATGGTATTTCACAAACAAAAATCTCACTACGAAGTGCCATTGTTGCTGTGTTACAGTAACAGATATATAATCAAACAAATATACAGAAATCGGATAATTATAATATAGATAGGTTTGGTTAGTCACTCAAAAGAAACCGTCACGTGACCAACATCTTTTGGCAGCATGCTGTGTTAGGAGTGATCAATTAAAAAATTGAAAAAAGAGATGATCAATGAATAAGTTACTACTTTCGTCTTTTGTTGAGCAGTGATCACTAAAAAAGTCTGAATTTTCAAAAAAACAAGCATGGACACTGCCAGCCAAAGAATAAGGGACCAGTTTAGCAAAAACTTACATTGCAAATTGAACTCCCACTAATAATCTATTTAGGGGGGGGATCATTTTTTAAAATGTTTTTTTCTAGACATAATAAGGAGTAAATGTTTAAATATTCAGCCCTCTAGCTCCATTGGTGTGGCCTGTACATGTGATACATAGATAGCCCTTTTGCAATCTCCTACAATTTAACACAACCAATGGACCAACAACAGACCAAATTTCAGCTAAAAAGGATACTGCAAAAGAAACAAGAACAACAAAGATAAGCTGTCCACCTAAAATAAAAACTACTACCTCTCAAAATCTGAAAAAAACTGACTTCTTTCATTATTCCTACAAGTAGTTAAGTAACTATTTTCATACTGCAACATCTACAGTGATCTCTTCTATGTTGAAAATAATATAACAGAGCCAAGCCATAGCAGAGGCTCTTTATGATTAGGATTATGTTCTCCTTACTGACCCAAGAAATCACGACCGTCATGAGATTTGATGAGAATCCAAGGGAGAATGTAGCAAAGTGGTGCAGTGACTGATGGAAATAGAGCATTTTTGCATGTTAGTATAGTGTCTCAGAGAAACTTTGAGTTTAAAGTAGGTCACCAGGGAATGAGGGTAGCTATGGGCAACAGGTGAATTGGCTGGGCAGAGGAAAGGGGCAGTTATTTTGGAGGGAGATCAGTTGACAGGGCAAAGCCAGACATGACAGACCTGGAATGGCTAGGACCAGGCGTTGGGACTACTACGCTGAGTAGGAGTTGACCACGGTACGATGAAGACGGGTGACTGAAGATGGGATGGGGGGTGTGAGGGGTAGATGTAGGAAATAGTAATTCGCTTTGTGTCTTCTCATTTTATCGGGCAGTTTCCAAAAACTGCAAATAAATCAAATTGCTAAAAACACCTATTTTTCACATTGCCTCATTATCTTTCGAGATGACCCATCTTCCCATTTTCAGTGGTGACCCGAAGAACCAACGACTGAAGTCTCATCAAGTACCAGAGTTTCCACAACAGTATCTTGGCAATGCACCACACGGCTGCATCATGGTACAAGACTACTCTGTTGTCTGTTCTTGGTTTTCCATTTTCAGTTTGTTTATTTCAAATAGATTCTGGCCTATACCGTTACGATGAATTAACAATAGTTAGAAATAGTAACAGTCCAAAAACAGAGAGACTAAAAAAGCAAATTACTAGGGCACTAAAAAGCATAGGATTCAGGGTAGAAATTACCTCCAAATTTAAAATAGTTAATTACCTGGACCCCACCTTGTTGCATAGCGGGGTGAATGTCCTGGACTTGGATAGAAAGCAAACTCGAAGACTTGCTTGTAAAAATATCTGGACATATTTTTATTTCAGAGTATACATCTTTGTCGGCCGTAGAGTGAAGAATGGGAGAGAGATAAGGGGAACCGTCAGTCTGTCCCCGACAGCGGTCTCGGACCTTCTGGCTCTGCTGATGTCTGTCTCTTCTTTGAGTGCCGAGATTTTTGTCCACGTTCGGGTCTGCTTTATAGGTTTCTCAAACACCTACGCAGGTGTCATTTCCGGTCCCCATATTCTGTTTTGGACACCAACGCAATATACCTATTTCCTAAGGTGACCAGGGTCACTTACATTTCCGCACAGGTGTCTGACCCCGGGATAACCTTTTTGTGGTAGGATATCATAACAACCTTGAACCTTAACGTATACAAACCATTCCGTAAAGATGGCATTAGCACTAAATCTAACCACCCAACAGCAATAATTAAACAACTGCCTAAATCTATAAGCACTAGAATAGCCAATAATTCATCTAGCATTTAACAAAATTAAGGACATTAAAAAACAGCGGCTTCATTAACACACTAGAATTCATAAACACCGAGGAAACTAAAAGCAAAAATAGAATTAGAAATAGAAAATGCATCTGGTTTAACCCACCATACTGCAAACTAGTCAAATGTAACATCGGTACCAAGAAGTACACAAAATTGAAATCCAGAGCTCCGCACGGAATGGAAATATTCTTGCTATCATTAAACTCCTTATTAAATGTTATAAATCTTACTGCTTATACCAGAAAAGAATAATCGGCTCCATAGGCCAAGCCTATATTTTATATTTAAACTTTTCTTTCGAGAATAAACTCGGTTTCAAAACAAACTTAGTTTAAAAGGCCAAGGGAGGTAACTTTTAATTAACTTACGTAGTTGCTTCCCTTACATTGATAAATTTCATCATACTATTTAAAAGAAATTTTTATTAACAAGTTTTCTTTTTATCTACGGTGTTTAGGGATTTTTAAAGTTCTCTTAAACAAATTATATTTGAAATGTAATTCTTATCTTACCAGTATCATAATTTTCCAATTCTGTAATATACTAGCTCATTACACCATTTTTAATATTTACATAATACAGATTTTCTTATAGCATGATCCAAATATGTAATGTTACAAGGGCAGATTAATTAAGACCATAGTCCAACACACAGTTATTAGCTGAATTTTCACTGTATAATACTCGATCTATATAATTAATATTCACCACTGAATTAAGTGCTTTGACAACGAAGGAGATTATGTTGAAAAAACAAATGTCCGTCGTGTAAAATAAATGCTTTTTTATTGCTGTACCTACATAGATTAAAAGTACAATAATTTATTGCTTTTTGGCAAAGGAGTGGAGCTCATTAACCATAACCTGCCCAGGAAGAAATTTCCATTGCCAACTTAGTCTGGTACAAGGTCACAAGTATGGAGCACCCACTGAAGATCAAACTCACTACACAGTAGTAATTGTCTTCAAAACTAGCTTGCTAACAATTACCCCACAGTTAAAATTATCGACATATCAAACAGATATGCTGACATACATATAAACAACAAGAAAAAGAACACTCAGTTCAAAACCTGCAACATTGTCCACACAATTTTTGATAGCATTTGGCAACATTTGTTTCTGTAATAAAACTATTTGTTTCCAATTGATTTAAAAAAAAGAATAATGTAAAGCTGTTAATAGATTAAAAACGACTCTCTGAAAATGGACGCTGACTGGTTTTCTCGAGCCCTTTTCGTTTGTATCCAAGAAGTGTGTATCTATTTGTGTTCTCCATAGGTTTTGGGCCATATGCTTGCAATATGAGATCTTAAAAATGTTTTAGCTTCTAGAATTACGAACGCTTTTTCATACGTCACATTTTTTATTTCGAGAATTGATTTAAAAAAGAATTATATGACGTGGTGTGACATAAAAAAAAAGAAAGAAATATTCCCCATTCTTCGCCCACTGTCTCTATCCTTTCTTTCTTATAAACGCTATGAACCTATTCAAATTTGGTCTGAACGAAAAGCCTTTTGGCATTCACAGAACTTTCTACTTTCGTCGCAGTTAAAAATAGCAAAAGGCTTGGAAGAAGATGAGAGAGAAAGGACATCCGTTCTTAATATAAACGCTTTTTTTTAAACGTCACATAACTTTTTTATTTCAAGAATTGATTTAAAAAAGAAATATATGACGAAAAAAAAAATTCTTCTTTCTTCACCCACTCTCTCTATCCTTTCTTCTTCCTTTCTTATGAATGCTATGAACCGATTCAAATTTGGTCTGAATGAAAAACTTTTTGCCTTTCCTAGAACTCTTAACATTCGTCACAGTTAAAAATGTACACCAGCACGCCAGTCTATTTTTTGTTTAATCATATAAAGTAGACATTTGAATATACTTTTTTCAATAATTTTATTCGATATTTTATTTTCCTTAAACAATATTTAAAACAGGTCTCTTAGTCAGTCAATAGAAACATGTCACCAACATCTTTTGTTAGTATGCCGTGTTGGGGTGATCAATTAAAAAAAGTGGTGACGAATGAATAAGTTAGTTACTTCTGTAACCTTTTTCAAAAAACAAGCGGGCACAAACTAAGGTTCAATTTAGCATAAACTTACATTATAAATTGAACTCCCCACTAAAAACCTATTATGGGGGGAATTTAAAAAACAAACTTTTTTAATAGACATATTAAGGAGTTAATGTTGAAACTTTCAGCCGTTTAGCTCCATTGGTGCAGCCTGTACATGTGATACATGCAATCTCCTACAATTTAACACAACCAATGGACCAACAACAGACTAAATTTCAGCTAAAAAAGGATACTGCAAAAGAAACAAGAACAACAAAGATAAGAATAGCTGTCCACCTAAAATAAAAACTACTACCTCTCAAAATCTGGAAAAAACAGACTTCAGACGTTGTTCCTACAAGTAGTTAAATAACTATTTTCATACAGCAACATCAAAAAACATATGATGTTTTTTCTAGACATAATAAGGAGTTAATGTTGAAACTTTCAGCCCTCTAGCCCCATTGGTGTGGCCTGTATGCATGATACATACATACCCAGCAGCCCGGACTGACTTGAAAACTGAAGAAACAGTTGACAGTTTTGGTGGCCATTTCTAGTTTATTATACCTTTTTTTTCCTTTTCCCTTTTTTATGGTTGGCTCCAGCGTCTTCATTTTTACTAGTACATAATTTTAAACTTTTTAAGCAGATTGCTAAAATAAGTTTATTCTAACATTACATAGTTGCTTTCCTTAGAACTGTCATATATAAAAAGAATAATTAATTTTTATCTTCTATTTACTTGACAACCAATTATATTATCAAGTATTAGGCAACGTTTTTTCTAAGTTCTTTCTCGGGAGGTGAATGCTTCATCAGTTGTTTACTAACATTACTGCACTATGCAAATAATGTAAACAACCAGCCACTGCGGGGGTTAATATAGATAAGCACCATAACCCTTTATAGGGCACTCCTAAAAATATTTTAGATATCAAAACAGCCTTTTTGTATGTTAAACTAGACCTAATTACAAGATATTTTCAGTTGTAAGTTTTCTGAAATTTTTTTGTTTATGGGGGCAAAACCCCCTCTAATGAAGTGATCATATATGGTGCCTCACCCCAAAAAATAAAAAATTAAAGTAGAAAGTTAAATAAAACATAGAATTAAAGAATAACATTCAATATAATGAGTAGATACAAAAAAATTGATATTGATAAAACAAATAACACCTCCGGGTTGATTTTAAAGTTTTATTGCTTGGGCCCAAAACAGGCTAATTTAATGGGGTGTGGTATGCCTCAAAACTTGTTGATTGCCGCTTTAGTAGATGTAGTAATGCTCTATCTTTTAGACCCAATTTAAGTGATCATATATAGTCACTTTCACCATTTAAAGGGTTAAAATAACCTGATAGTGTGGAGGGCTATGAAGATCAGGGGGAAAAGAGGGGGTGGGCTATTTTTTATTTTTTCAACAATATGCCTGCAAAAAAAAAGATTAATCCTAAAAACACTAACCGTGCAGCTGGAGTGGTGGCCATTTTGAAATGGGAAAGGCAACAATAGTCTTTAATGGTACAAATAAGATATGATCTATGAAATGCACTGAATTTTTATCCTGTGAATCATTTATTTCTCAACTATCAAGGGAGATAAAAAAAATTAAGTTTCTTTCAAAAACTAAAAATCAAACTTGATGCCCCTGTTGGCTGGGGCATAGAATACACCGACTGTATCCTCTGCAGAGGGGTAGGACCCCACCAAATGAGGCCGGCCCTGTTGGCTGGGGCCTAGAATATGCTGACTGCATGCCCTGCAGAGGGGTAAGACCCCCCCCAAACAGGCGCCACCAAAGTTGCAAGACTCTAATTTCGGCATTAAATGACCTATCAAGATATGCCGCCAAACAAATCAATCAATCAAACTTGACACAATGTAGAAATGGTGCTGGAGATAATCATATTGCCTTTTGGCTTTAACTTTTAACTTTTATTTCAATGTACCTCGAATAAGCGAATTTAAGACATTAAAAGTCATGATTACCCTTTTTTCTCCTTGTGTTAGATAGTTGAATGAAGACTATTCTCACTGTTATTGTGATGTCATTTCCTGCCACTTCTGTTCAGCTGAGGGCCAGGGTGTATAAATGGTCAGCAATTGAGTGATGTGAGGAGTAGAACTTGATTTGATGAGTCACCTCAAGTAACCAGAATTCGAGCATGCACACACTACCGATCGCTTCACAGCCTTTTGGCTAAGATCAAAGTGTAGTATATGTTCTTCGAAACCGCCATGGCCTCGAAGTTCAGAGAACCACGGCCCTTCGGGGGTCCTTGTGGCATGCTCGGGTATCGTCCTGGGAGAAGTTGCGCAGGATATCTTGGCTGCGGCTTAGGACGAGCTAGGGTCAAAGTTTAGTATCTGAGCTTCGAAACCGCCATGGCCTCGAAGTTCAGAGAAATACGGCTCTTCAGTGGTCCTGTGGCATGTTCGGGTATCTTTGGATACCTGGGAGAAGTTGCACAGGATATCTTGGTCGCGATCCCCATTAGCACACTCGGGATCCGTCCTGAGGAGCTTTTGGACCCATCCCGGTCCTTGTAGCATTTGTCTCAGCGACAGGGATTTGGGATTCTCCCCACCTCAAGCCTCTAGTCACGGAGACATGGGATCCCTCCTCCCACTCCCCCCTACTGAATTCGGCACTAAATGACCCACCAAGGGTCGATGTGCCGTTAAACAAAACAACAATAATGCACACACTACCAGGCAGAAATAGAGATTTCATAAAATTAAATAGAAGAGTAATTCTGGTCCCAGGCATTTTGGATAAGGGGTTTCAACCTGTATCACTGAGTTCAATCCTTACTGTATTTGACCTTGTTTCATTCTTCCATGAATCTGGCCTTGTGTTAACGTTGGCTTAGACCAGCCATGGGCAAACTGCAGCCCTTTTGACTTTTCTCATGGAATTAAGCATTCCATGAGGAAAATAACGTTTTATTAAAA
>VCCN01003609.1:1117759-1130694 GCA_006491835.1 Architeuthis dux | reverse complement strand
TAAAATTGAAACACTAAAGAAACAAATCGGTAGCGCAAATACACTTTATTCTAAATGGCAAACAGAGCTCAGCAAAATGGTGCATGCAAGCTATGTTGTTAGCAAAAATGGTTCCTAACATTCTAACGGTGAATTTGTGAATTTGTGGCCCGGTTTATGATTAGCAATATCTCATGCGGCCTGCTGCTCGAAAAGGGTTGCCCATGCCTGGCTTAGACCAACAAATATTTGTGACATGTCTGGTTAGTCACTCAATAGAAACCGTCAAGTGACCAACATCTTTTGGCAGCATGCTGTGTTTGGGGTGATACGGGGGAGTTACCAAAGAAATAGTTGGTGATCACTGGTGGTCCATTTCTTTTTTTTCATTTTTTTTTAGAAAAAAAGAAATCTCCACATCCAAAAATTGGAAAAAAAGGGTGATCAATGAATAAGTTTCTTCTCTCACCTTTTGTTGGGTGGTGGTCACTGAAAACGTCTGAATTTTCAAAAAACTTGCATGAAAAATGCCAGACACAAACTAAGGGACCAATTTAGCATAAACTTACATTGTAAATTGAACACCCCCACTAAAAACTTATTTTGGGGGGGAATTTTGTAGAAAGAAAAAAAGAATTTCTAAAGGAGTAAATGTTTAAATTTTCAGACCTCTAGCTCCATTGGTGTGGCCTGTATGCACGATTCATACATAGTCAGCCAGACCCACTTAAAAACTGGAAAAAAACCTATGTTGATGTTGACGGTTTCTAATAAGCCTTTTATGTTATAACAATGGAAGACCAAGAAATGCAAGGTTCGGGGTTGTTGAATTTGGTTGGAAAAGAGATCACTAGAGAAAGTGGGTAAAATCCGAGTTATCAGAGCAGAAGATCCTTCTATCAATTAAACCATTTGTTCCCAACCTTTTTGAGTCATTCCCCACTTTTGTCAATAAGATTACCTTCCATTTATTAAATTGCAACAAAGAATAATTTCAAATAATAACTTTATTTTACGTATAATTAGACAGCTCCATGCTAAGAATTAGTTTAATATTATAATTGCACAGCTGCTGCTGTTTATTTGTTACTCAAAGAAAGCAAGCAAAAATAATTAGAACACATCATTTGAAATTCCAATTTATTACAAAAAAAAAGAAGAATTCGGCTATCGTAATTGATATACAGATCAATGTGATCTCTGTTCTTGTTTTGTTGCTACTAGCTCTTCGATTTGTGGGTCTATTAGTGAGAGAGCACATCTTAAATCATTCTCAACTTGGAGCTTATTTCGAGCCTTCGACTTGATAGATAGAAGTGCAGAAAACCCTATCTCTAGACTGAACTTTTATTTTTACTTAATAGCCTTATCCCCCGCACCTAGACTACCCAAAATTGGGAACTGAACTAGACAAATCCAAATACAGATCACATTAACATCCTCCCCACTAGAGTAGCCATTTGAACATCCTCCCCCTGAGTTTTGTCAATAATAGCCTTGTTGTAACCAGCAAATAGCTGGCAACTATTTTTAAGCAGAGGAAGACTGACAGCTTGGAACATGTTGTCAGCCATGGGTTCTAATGTATACTGATTTTAAACATCATCATACCTAAACCAGTTCAGGGGGCAGGATGTTAAAGTGATCCTTTTCATCATGATGAAAAGGATCACTCTAACACCACCCCCCCTCTAAACCAGTCTAGGAGGAGGGGATGTTGAATTGATCCCCAAATAAATGTGTAATTCAAGTAGGCCTTTTTTGACAGCAGTTAATTGCGTCATTGAGCCAGCTTCAGTTGAGTTGATGTTAAGGATGGTATTAAACTAGGTATGAGAATTGGTAATCAAATTTGGAATAGCCGATATCAGAATTAAGATTATTTTTTAAAATATTGATATTCTCGGATGTGACTGTTTTTCACTTAGGCTGTTCCATTGTTTGTTACTCTCGCTGAGAAGAAATTTTTTCTAACACCAGTGGAGGTCTGAATTTGTAGTTTATGGCTGTGTCCTCGGGTTTTACTCCAGATAGATGAAGTCAGCATTTTCTTGTCAGGGCATTTTGAGCAATGAACGTCCATAGCCACTGTATGTATGTTGTTCCGGATTCTATAGACTTTTATAGATCAGCAGGTTTTCTTCTGTATCTTGGGTCTCTAGATTAAGTTGTTTTAATCTTTCAGTGTAGGGTGGATCTCCCATTCTAGGAATGGTCTTGGTGGCTCCCTCTGTACTTAAATACACTTAAATTTGTTTGTGCAATGGTAACTAAATAAATATCCAATTAACCCTGTGGCTAAATAGATAGAAATCGATGTGATGCAGGCGTTAAATTGCAATAAACAAGAGAATCGATAAATTTGAATGGTATTATTCGATCAACTCCAAGATGGGGAAAAATATTATTCCACTGAAAAAGCCCTATCTACCAGACAGTTGACGTTTTCATTTATCTATTTATATTTCTTATCACTTAAAAGGTCCGTAGGGGCATAAATCAACCTAGCAGCCGATAAGAGATGATGGATGCCGTATGTGTGCAGTGTGCTTAAGTAAAGTATGTAAACATTTAAAACACCCTCGCTCTGCACTATTCAGGAAGAGACGTCTACAATCCTGTATCGATTTGAAAATCCTCTGCCGTGTCACGTGACTTTAGTCGGTCGGTGCTGCTGCTGCTGCTGCTGTGTACTTCTATGGAGGCTGTGTAGTGTTGTTGATTTCATCTTCATTCATTGATTGCTAACCTTTTAAGACTGTGGCCACCTCTCATCTCTTCTTTACTCTTTTACACCCGAGATGGAAGCGGAACAGTACCATCACGGACCTCTCTTCTTCGTCCATCGTAATGTCCGGTGAAGATGGCCCAGAAAACATGATTCTTCATCCTCTTCTTCTCTGAACATCTTTACTTTCATTCATTGGAGTTGGTTCTGAGTCGGACACTAGTAGTGTAAAAAAAAAAACGGGATAAAAAAGAAAAGTACTAAGCAGTTACATTACAACTGCATTTTTAGTAGTAGTTGTAGTTTGGTAGCTGCAAGCAGCCGTAGTAATATTTTAATATCCGATCTATTTCCTCCACTATTAATTAATTTTTTTTTTTTTTAAATCTCCACTTGTCTCTTGGTGTGATGATCGACCAGGTATATTCAATAGTACTACTGAACCCCGTCTTTTTAAAATCAAGCCGAAAGGCGGACGGAATGACCCTAAAAGAATTAAACCTTTCATTCATTGTATTATACGTGAATGAGTAATGTACCTTTTACCTTATATCGGTCAGTAGATACCATGCAGTAATTAGACCGACTTAGGCTTCCACCATCAAGTGTTTCCCCAACTACTTCATCTATTTATGATGAGAGTAAGTTAAATAGGTATTGTTGTTTTTTAAAATTCTTTTCAATCCTTACACAAAACATGCTGCAACAGTTTTTTATTAAGTAAATGTAGGTAAGTTTCTATTTTCGACAACAATAACCATTCTAATGCTAACAAAAACAACATTTTTTTCCCAGTGGAGATTTCTTCTTTTCTAATGAAAAAAGAAATGGACCATCAGTGACCACTAACTATTTATTTGGTAACTCCCCCGTATACAGCCGCCCACGTATTGACTGCTTAAAATGCATACACACACCTTAAGATTGTATATTGTACAGAACAGGTTGGTCTGTGCCACGGAAATAGAGATAACTAGATTGTTATTTTAAGGAGAAAATATGTATTTCCGACAGCAGCTGATCACCGAATCCCATACACGGGATACCAAAACCAAGCAGTGTTCTATTATTATTAGAAAATGTAATATCTGCTAAAAAAGCCCTAAAAAGAACACTTGTTTTTAACTGTAACACAGCGACATATTCAGTCATGTTTGCATTTATGAATAACCTGGAATCTCGCCTGTTCAGGAAGAAAAAATTGGAGATTCCCAAACGTCGCCCCCCTTCTCTATCGTTCGGTAAATCCGCGAGTTTACCCTCCAACCTCGGCGGTAAGTCCTTCCTTGTTGATCTAATGTTTATTTCCAACGTTGCTAACTTAGATATCTTATATCTAGATTTAGATATTTTTTGTTGCGTTTAGATATAAGAAATTGTTTTTAGATATCGGATATCAGTTTAGATATTTTTTTAATGAGGCTCAGATATTTTTAGATTTTCTTTTGGCAAAGTCTGGATATTTTTAGATATTTTATCCAAAATCTCGATATTTTTAGATATTTTACTTACTGGGGGAGACTTGATATATATTCGATTACACTTTTAGTGTTATATTTTGATATAGCATGCAGTAAATTAATAAAATGTAGTGTATTTTTAGATAATCTTATAGAACATCCTGATATTTGTGTCTCAATTTTGGATATAAAAATTTCAAAAGAGCTGTTATTTACTTAAAAGGTTGCACAGACACACTACACATGCAATGCAGGGGAATCATTAAACATCTCTAAATTATAAATCAAAATAATGATACCAGAGAAGGTGAAATAAATAGAAATTCTTTGTGTATGAGTTCTTTTTTAAGATGAAGAATTATTTATTCAGACTATTGTCCTCATATTGGTTTGTTTGTACATATGTTCAAAACGTTTCAGCCGTTGTACCCTCCGGTCTTCTTAAAGGTGGTGTTTGTCGTATTCGGTAAATTACCGTATTTCCGAATGTTACCGAATAATACGACAAACAGCTGAAGAAGGCCGGGGGGTACAACAGCCGGAACGTTATGAACATAAACAAGCCAGATGAAGCCCAAATAGCCAGAGAAAATCTATGTATAAGAAATTCTTTGTGGCTGTGACGAACAAATGTGTTGTACCGACACCTGGAGGAGATTTGGTGAACCATTAACAACTATTCTTTTACCAGTGGTTGCAGATATATTGTGTTAAAGTAAAAGAGACACATACACATGTATTTCCACAATATGACTGGTGTCTCTTATTTTCCACAAATTCTGACCATATTTTTCAGATGGGATGCACATTACTTAATGGAACCTCCTCTTGTTATTGATAATGCTAATTGTATGACGTCATGACTATTTTAGTTCAGTGCGGTAACGTCCAGTGCGTGCATGTGCGCACACACGACGACGGGAACATGTTTATATTTGAGCAGTGCACGTGTCTTGGTGTATGAATGTGTGTGGGCCTCTATTTTAAGAATCTGCAGGCTTATGATGAACAGTTGAACACACTTTACAGCTGGAGAGTGTGATGTATGAATTAGAAAATCAACATTGAACTCGTGTGCATGTTTTCTTTTCTTTTTTTAAAACTACAATCTCTAACATAACATGTTTTTCGTTCTTTAGAGAAACAAGCTGAAACAAGACTAATAGCCTTTGGCTTCCAATAGTGTTCAACTGGTTCATTCACCTGGTTCT
This sequence comes from Architeuthis dux, assembly GCA_006491835.1. Lineage (NCBI taxonomy): Eukaryota > Metazoa > Mollusca > Cephalopoda > Oegopsida > Architeuthidae > Architeuthis > Architeuthis dux. Next base: position 1,125,316 of record VCCN01003609.1, on the reverse strand, counting down.
TCAACAGACGATATTGTTTTGAAAAATGTAGAGATGCTAACACTAGTTTCTGCTCAGTAACATCATGTCTGACTTGATTTCAAATATAAACAATTGATGTTAATACAGCCAGATGGCTAACTAACCGTCGAGCGGAGGACAGCTGCCGATTTGATTAGTGCGTTTTGATGTAGTACGGTTTAAGGTATTGCTCTACAAATTAATGTAACTAAATATAAGCTGAAAAAAACCCATTAAATTATAACCACTTGAACAGTGTGGTTTTGAAAATATTGGAACGAATTAACTACACTAATCAAGGTACACACCTGTAGTATTTGTAAACGATTCAGGTCTATTTTTAGTGTATTTTCTCCAAGTACATAGAGAAGAGTAAGAGAGATGACTTGCTTGTTTGTTATTGGTGAATTTAAACATAGCCTTTTCTCTTCTTGGGAAAATATTTTTAGTCATTGTCATAGTTCGTTTAGTTCAATATTGTATTGGGAACATTTTTATAACCTGGATTCAAAACACTAACATTTCTAAATTATAGAAAGAAAATAAATCACAAACCTTTTATTTGTAAAAAATTGATGAAAAATGTTTTGCATACATACACTGTGCTGTGACAGAATGTCATAAAATGGATCTAAGACGTATGTCCGACCTATTTTAAGTTTTCCCATCTGGAGATATTGAATATGTATAAGTGCCATTTTCAAATCTATGGTGGAAAAGTCTTATATGTCAAATGAATCACAGGGAGTGACACCCTTAGACTTCATTGGACCCTGTCAGACATAATATATCTAGTAACATCTGGAGAAAATAAATTGAAGGAATTTATCTGAATTTCCTTCATTAAAATTTTTTAAAATTTTTCTGTTCAACATGCAGTTGTGTGTGGGTGTAATATATATATGGTATATCCACAACAAATTTGTTTCTCACTTTAGTGAATCTTCAAGTAAAATTAATTTTCACTTATTAGTGAATCTTCAGGTGGAATGATTTTTCCACCTGAAGATTCACTAATAAGTGAGAAACAAATTTGTTGTGGATATACCATAATATTGTTATATTATACAAGCTCTATTTTAACTAATATTGAGCACTATTGTTATACCACACCATAATAATAATTATTATTATTACGATGAGAATAATGTCAAAACATAGACTCAAAACATCACATGAACACACTAATGGCTAAACCAAATACACAGTGATAAAATAATTGAGGAATTATCAAAACCTTGAAAATGGCTAATTGTTTAGCTGAAAGCACTCTGTACAACACTTTTGGACAATTACTATCCTCCATGGATCAAATATGTTCTCTTGTACGGAAACAAGAAAAATTTAATAAAAAAATTAACAAGATGTTCCTTGTCCGTTGTATTTAACCGGACATGCATAAATGAAGGAATGCTGCCCAACTGCTTAGTTCACCTATGCTTTTTGGGGCCAGTTCTGTATGTACCTGAAGAGTCACTAATAAGTGTGAAACAAATTTGTTGTGGGGACTCCATAATAATATTATATATATATAATAATTATAAAGACATTTATTAGTTGGGAACCTAACTGTTGTCAAGTCTATTTAAAATATGTTTCACAAGTTCGATAAAAATAGATTTTTTTATCAGAAATCTGAACCAAATTAATAAATCTAACACTTTTGATAAATTGCATGAGAATGTATCAAAATGCGTGTGTCCCACACAGAATGCGTGAGACTTGGCAAGTAAGGAACCTATATTTGCCATGCGCCAGTGTAATCGACTGCTAAACTAGCGGCCTAAATCATGTAAGTAAATAAAGAAACGAGCATCGTGCAGGGATTGAATCCGCGTCCACCTTGGAAACAACCTTATACACAGGTTCTGCTCTACCACTGAGCTAACGACAAACTCTCATGGAAGATAATCTTTATTTACTTACACGATTTAGGCTGCTCGTTTAGCAGTCGCAAAATGTACAATTAAAAACTCTGCACTACATCAAAACCACACTATTCAAGGTATTCCTGGAGATTAATCAAATTAAATAATCTGGGACTTAGATACAAACAGATCACACAATCCGGGCCAGCATTTAGTTTTTGAAATTCTTATTCTTATATATAATAAAAAACAACCACAATAATAATCACTTTCATGTTTTACTTTTTCATTTTTTCATCATTATTATTCTAAACAATCCTTTAAGAGTTCATCAAATCAAAACCAGAATTGTTCTTTTATGATGGAATACACAATTTAACTGAAAGGTGGTGTAAAATCATAGAAAGCCAAGGAAAATACTTTGATGATTGAATAAAGATACTATGAATTTATATAAACAAAAGATTCTGTCAAAAAAATGCTGAAAACTTTTGTATCAACTCAATAATACACAATTATTTGGCAGAGTACAAACCGACAACTTTGAGGAAAATTATAAATTTTGGGTCCTAGTACTAAATTCTTTGATTAGACAAACCTTGAGCTATTTCACAATATATAAATCTTAATTGTAAATAAATGCTGACCTGCTCGGTGGGTTGGATGGTTAGGTATTTGCTCCTAGTGCCAGTGGTTGGTGTTCAAGCCCAAGTAAAAACAAAAACAGTATCTTGAATGCTGATTCTCAAGGCAGGGCAGGTAGGCGCTCTTGAAAGATTGGTGAACATAATCTTCCCAACTTCCATTTGGCTTTGTTCTGTCCTCCGATAATCTTAGTAAATATTGACAAGCATCAAATAATTAAGATGAAACTAAGTTTATCAAGAATCCAATCTGCCAAAATGTCCGAGTTGATCTTTGAGAGTTGGATGTTTATGTACACATTTGGCAGGCTATGAATCAGCCTAGAAATCTGCAAGACTAAAACAGTGAGCAAGTAGTTGGGTACCACAAGATTTTATCGAACGACATATCATCGAAATTACACACACACATATGCACATTCAGACACATACCACATACGCACACACATATACAACATACTCACATCCAAACACTTACGCACACACATACCACATACACCTAGAATATGCTGACTGCATCCCCTGCAGAGGGGTAAGACACCCCCAAACAGGGGCCACCTGTTTTTCCCCAGAGTCAGAAAAACTCTATTTTTTTAAAAAATAACTTCACCAAAGTCGCAAGACTCTATTTTTGGGAATTTTAAACTGATTTCGCCATTAAATGACCCATCAAGGGTTGGTAAGCTGCTAAACAAATCAATCAATCAATCAAAACAACACACATGTGTGTATGTGGCGTTTATGTGTGTGTGTATTTTGCATATGTATTTGATCAAAAGCCATACCAAGAGTAGTTGAGATGTGAACAAAGATGAGTAATTTGATTTATAAAACATGGACAGACAAGTACCTATAGTCTCAAGACAGAGATATGAACCCAGATGTCCACAAACTGGATGTGAATTGCAAGAGAACCAAGAAAAAGAACATCAGTGTAGCCAATCTGGTTTGATTTATTTAAAAATGATTTGAGATAAGATACGAGTTGTCTCCCCTGATTGATGTGTATTTGTGAAGGAATCTATCTTCTGATCAAGGCTGATACAAATAATCTTTGAAATAAAATTACTTCATGACAGTTTAGTAAAATTTTGTTTGTAGAACTTGAAAGTATCTGTCAAAGCTTTGACACCCAATAGTGTAAATGTTGAGGAGTTAGCATCAAATGTTGATCAGTTAGCTATTGGTAGCAAGAAGGTCTGTCCGGAAAGTATCCAGCCCTTTTTAAGAGAACCAGTTGGGCAGCCTTAATGCAACTTGGCAACAAATCTGACGGGACCTTATTGGACATACATGAAAAGAAACTCTCCCATAGGGTTACTCAGTCGGCAGTGAGATGCCATTGAGTGAGCTTGTGTACTGTGTGAGCATCACATTCATAATGAGCAAGCCTGCCCATTCTTCATGTCTCTTGCAGGGTTTTTTGGTAAAACATCACATCATACAGGTTTGTCAGCCCCCGCCCCCACAGTCCAGATTTTGCTCCCTATGACTTTTGGCTTTTCCCCAAGATTAAGAATGTGAGGAGGCAGCTGATTCCAATCCCGAAAGAGTGTGAGAGTTCAATCCCTGGATCCGGTAGTGAAATACATATATACTCAGAATCAGAATCTTAATAATCTTGCTTTTTTATCTTATCATATTTGTCTGCTCTTTTCTTTCTCATTTTGAATTACGGGCCTGTCGGCTGGGTCTTAGAATATGCTGACTGCATCCCCATGCAGAGGGGTAAAACCCCTCAAACAGGGGCCAACAGTTTTTGCACCAAAGTCGCAAGACTCTAGTTAAGGAAAAGTAACCAGTCACCAAAGTCGCAAGACTCTATTTTGGGGAATTTTAAACTGATTTCACCATTAAATGACGCATCAAGGGTTGATTTGACGCTAAACAAATCAATCAATCAAAAATGTGACTTGACAACAAATTGTCTACAAAAATGTGCCTACAATAATTTGTCTGTCTATTATAATTTGTCCACAATAATTTGTCTACATAAATTTTGTATTCAAAAAGAAACCAAATTCAGCACTAAATGAGCCACTAAGGGTCGATATGCCGTTAAACAAAACAATCAATCAATCGATCATTTTGAATTAATAGCTATATATGTTAAAACTGTGGGTTATACATTTTTTTAATTATCGAAGAAATGTTAATGACTTTGGAAATTATTTCAACACGGGATGTCAGGTAACCTTACTAATACATTATTAACTCTAACTCTCAGTGATTTTTAATTTTTCTTTCCTTTTTTTTCCAGGTGTGGACACCAGAATCAAGTTTAGCATTGAACCTCCTTCCTCTGGGGAGAATGCCTATGTCCAATGGGTGGATGCTATGAAAGGTGTGGCCCGTCTGCCCCTGGGGATTCCGGAAGAATTTAGGAAAAAGGTAAGAACAGGCTTTCTTCAGATTCCCTTTCAATTAACTCTTTGCTGAACAAATCATTCAAATCAATCACCAACTCCCATTACCCTGAGAAATGCCATGAAGGACATGGTACTCAAATGATCTACTAATTTTATTAATTTATTACTAGTTGGTCCCAGTGTTGACAACTAAGATATCATCATTACTCTCGCGTATATATTTCTACAATTAAAGTATATCATTTTGTTCGAGTAATTTATTACTTATGAATTGTATCTATATTAACCCTTTATAGGGCAGCCCTAAAAATATTTTAGATATCAAAACAACCCTTTTTTTATGTTAAACTAGACCTAATTACAAGATATTTTCAGTTGCCAGTTTTCTGAAATGTTTTTGTTTATGGGGGCAAAACCCTCTCTGATGACGTGATCATATTATGGTGCCTCGCCCATAAAATGACCAAAAATGGAAAATATAAAAAAATTAAAGTAGAAAGCTAAATAAAACATAGAATTAAAGAATAACATTCAATACAATGAATAGATACAAAAAAATTGATATTGACAAAAAGAATAAAACCTCCGGGTTGATTTTAAAATGTTATTGTGCTGGCCAAAAACAGGCTAATTTAATGGTGTGTGGTCTGCCTCAAAACAGTTTCTGTCTTTGTTCAAGCACAAGTGTACTTTGTCAAGCTTGCAGACCACATTGGTGCGGATTAGGTTATCTTTGTGGCTACAATATTTGCATGTGGCTGACGGGTCCTCAGGTGATCATATATAGTCACTTGCTCCATAAAGGGTTAACTATAATAATAAGCAAAGGCAAATGAAACTAATATATCTGTTGTTGCTATCTGTCTATATTCCTGTGGTTTACTACTACTATATCCTAATTTTTAGGCTTCAGACTTGTGAGGGAAGACTAATGAATGAATGACAGTTATAGTGAAGGTTGAGTCCATTTTGCTCCCATTCAAGCATAAGCACCATCTTCTATCCTTACCCTTCATTACATTGCAAGGATGAGTGAGGAGGTAGCAGAGAAAGGATGAAAGATATGAGAATGAATAATAATCAGAAAGTATAATGGTCGTACATACAAATGCACAGAATAATAGTATAATTTTAATAAAATTGTTTAAACTTGATACAAATGAAGACAGTTACGAGGGATCTGAATACATATCAATTTTCTCTGACATGCAGGCATTTTGGTTGTCAGTAATGGCCAATCTGTCTTTTTAGTGACTTTAGAGTTCAGATCAGTGTTTATTAAACTAGGGAACGATTAGTGGAGTAGGTCAATTTACAATGTAAACGTATGCTAAATTGATCCCTTAATTTGTGTCCGGCATCATTCACCCTTGTTTTCTGAAAATTCAGACTTTTCTTATAGTGATCACTGCACAACAAAATGCGCGAGAAATAACTTATTCATTGATCACCCCTTTTTCCAATCTTTTAATTGATCACCCCAACACAGTATTGGTCACATGACGGTTTCTATTGAGTGACTAACCAAACCTGTCCTGCCTTTTTTTTTAAATCTGGGATTGAACACTGTCAGTAGCTTTTTGTTTGATTTCTTGTTTTTTAGGTTTGGCTTGGTCTGGCCGACAACTACATTCATGAAATCCATGTCGACTGGGAGAAAACCGTGTCCTTTGCCTTCAATGAACGTTGCAATCCTGATGACAATAAACTAGGACTTCAGATTGTCAAGGTAAAAGTCATTGCCAATCAGTTGGGGGGGGGGGCGATTGAGTTGGGGTCAATGGTTGAACTCTTCAGCCAGGGCCTCTGGGAGGAATTTTATCAGAGGTTACAAAGTTTCTCTTGGGCCACTACCTTCCCTTCTCTATTAGTCTTTCTGTTTTTGGCTCTGAGGCCCCCTTTGGACCACCGAGCACAGTTATAATGTACCACCTGCATCCCCCCTCTCATAGGCCCTGCTCTCAGTCTGCTTGAAAAGAATTGTCTGCACGGGCATAGCTGGAGATTTGGGGGTCCGTGGGGCTTGGCTCTTTGAAGGGCCCCTCTCCAACATTTAGTGAGATTTGTTATTGTATGAATGAATGAATGGCTTGGCTTCACAAGCGAAGATTTTGGGGATGGCCCTCCACAGCATTTAGACCATAGACGGCGGGTCCATGTGAGGAGTAAACCTCCAGCCTGAAGTGCGACTTTTGTATAATGTTAATAGAAATGCAGTAGGTGAATTACTATTCATAAAACTTTTGGGGTCTCCTGTTCGTTGGACTAAGCCAACTTTAGCACAAGGCCAGATTCATGGAAGAATCAAACGAGGCCAAATACAGTAATAATTTGATCTTTCACTTTATGTTGGTAAATTCAAGAAATAAGGGGAAACTACTCCAACTTGAGGAATTGGCGGTGGGGAGGTAAAAACGTACGCTCCTGATTGTCTGTTCAAAGATCAAAACCCCCCAAAAGTTTGATGATTAAGAAACAAAACTTAAAAGAAATGGTTACAAGCAATTATATTTTTAGATTTTTTAAAAAGATTTTTGGAGTCTTGCTTAATTCTTTTGATAGCACAAAATTCAAAATCTGAATATTCACGTCCTGTGGTTATGGTTAACACCCAGGTCAGCCATACTGTTGGACTTACTCCTGCAAACATTGGGTGGCAGACCCCCATAGCCAGCA
>VCCN01003609.1:1069611-1083934 GCA_006491835.1 Architeuthis dux | reverse complement strand
CTCTAGATTAAGTTGTTTTAATCTTTCAGTGTAGGATATAAAATTTAAATTAAATTAAAAATTATATATATTAAAGAAAAACAAATTTAAAGTCGATACTTAATGTTTTTCAGCAAATATATAAACATCACTGCTATTTGTTTATATTTTAAAATTTTAATAAAATTTAAGTATGTTTGGCAGTAGGATTAATAATAATTTTAATGTTGCAGAATTTGATCCATCTGTTGATTTTCATACTGCACATGAGCATTTTGGGCCTTTAAAATTAAAATCTTTAGAAAATGCTATTAAAATTATTTTTAAAAATGCCATTAAATTTTTTTTAAAATGCCATTAATTTTTTTTTAATGCCATTAAATTTTTTTTAAATGCCATTTAAATTTTTAAAAATAAAAAAAGACCATTACACAGTCCCAATTTGGTATGTCTTGGCCAGAAATTGTGGTCAGCAGCTTCAGGACAAATTTTCTTTATTGTATTTATGGGGCTTAATTTTCAATGTAACTGGATGCACCTGTTGGGCTGTAAAAAAACAAATTTTCAAAAATCCGAAAAAAACTACCACTGCACACTAACAGTGAGGGTCTACATTCCAAAAATGAAGTCCCTGGATAAAAAAACTGTGGTCTGTACCTTCTGGACACAAAATGTTTAGCATGACTGACCACACCTGTTAGTTACGACGTCATTTGGGGATGAAGGGGAGGTCCAGGGTAAATATCACTAGACACAAAGATACCTTGGACATTTGCCGAGGTTTTGGAAGTGGACCCATAATTTTGCTCACCACGGTCTTAAAGTCCCTCAAAAAGTGCATTCGTCCCCAAAATAAATGGAGAGCTTTACCTGCCAAAAAAAGTCTGGCTATGCCCGCTTCACACACAGCCAGCCTTTTTTGGTGGTAAGTCCGGTATGGATTTCAACTCGGTGTGGCATTCACTGCTCAACAGAGACATGGTATGGAATTCTTTGTCTAACAGAGTTAAAAACCTCTGCAACCTCTGTTACAAGTTGTTGCTGCTAACATAAACAAAATGTTTGTTACCATTATTTACTTGGTAATACTGGAAAAAGAGTCCCTCTTTACATACGGATAGTACTCCTGAAGAAGGTTGTAGAATGGATCGGCCAAAACATTGTGGGAACAATAACAATTACAAGAAGAATGAGTTCAATTGTCCAAAAAACCCTTCGAATCCTTCTTGATAGTTTTAATACAAGCAAGATAATACAAAGTCACAGTGGTTAAATTAATCAATAATTATATAACCTTTTAAGTTTTTCTTGAAATAATGTTGGTAATGAACTTCAACCACCCATCTCCACCATTGAGCCAAGATGACAGACTTCTTCAGGTGAATTTGTATGGAGTCTTGTTCTACTTATAATCCAGCCTGTGGGCTATGTCCTGCTGTTGTGACACTTTTTGCTGACAAATTCTGTTCCACAAAGCTGACAATAGTAAAAAAAACAGACAAACAAAAAAGCTATCAAATATTAACCCAGAGTCTCAAAAGCTTTACAAGGACTTGTTTTATACTATCAGGTCTTTGCAAAAGTTCCCAGAGCTCATTTTTGAAAACCAGAGGCTGATTACATAATTGAAAACTGGTTTTCACTGGAAACTTTTGCACACACCTAATATATTATAATAGCAGAGAAAAGGCAAATCAAAAAGTAAATTTTCAATATTTTACTTAAAAATTAATTTAAGATATTTGAAAAATGATTATATATTATATATTAAATCCCATTGATCATATCAGGAACACACTTCAGAACCCTGTTTAACTATTGTTATCCAGTTTTTGCCTCATAAGGATTATTTGTTTATTTTCTAGCTTCATACTGACAGATCATGGTAAAATATGAGAAGCAAAGCAAAGATATCATTTATTAGGGAAAAGGTAATAATTCCACAGCAGAAATAATTGTTAGTGAGTCCATTTAAGTAGGTTTCTTAAATGTAACATCATGTTGCTTTATCAAAATCTCAAATTTCCCTATTTATAAAAATTGTAGAAAAAAAAAAAATTCATCCCTAAGTTTACGGTAACCGGACATATCAGCTGAGGACAACTCGGCCGCCAATATTTCAAACCTGGACATTTTGGCCACATTTTGTTTTTAAAGGCAAAAACAACTATCTAGACAGGATTTAAAACGAAATAGAATCAAAATATGTAAATCTAATGCAATTTACAATAATAAGTTAATTCATGTTTGTTATTTAGTCTTTTATATAGTTTTTCAACTTTTTATTGCTAGTTTTTGTTTATTTTCTCGAGTAATGTTATTTAATTAAGTCGATTATAAAATAAATTTGGTGCAGCAGGAAAGTTTTCACGGCAGAGAAATTAAATTGCTGCAAAGTGATGAAAGTTTCCACAGAAAACGGTGTTAAAACAAATTTATACTAATATTTAAGCTGTTTATTTGTTGCAATCAACTACGTTCCCTTGTGTTTGTTTTTGCCTATTTTGTGTAGCCGATTTTGTAGAATTCGTCACATGGTTCACTTGATGTTATTGTTATCAAAAAGTCGGTTATCTACCTATTTAACAAAATCTTTTTCTATTTTTTCATCAAATATTTGATCAGTAAGATTGCAAATGTAAAACATTTTAATTAAATAAAACAAAATTAAATAACATCACTGTCCTAGATTCAAAGTTTACTGCTGCTGCATTCTTTATTAAAATTTTAAATCTATATAGTAATAGAATTTTAATATATCTATCATATACATATGTAAATAAAGTGTTTTGCTTTATTTTTTGGTTTTAAATTTAGGTAAATTCTATTTTTCTATAGAAAACTGGACCTATGGAATTATTTCCTGGACCCGTTTATTACCAGTAAAAACTGCTCTAACAAGCAATAACCCCAACCCTAAACTCTTTAATCACTACAAACCTCTGCAGAAAACCTTTTTTAAAATTACATTTCCTTTGTTACTCATATTTTACTGCAGCTCTTATACAAAGTTTAATTTTGATCAAGTTACATATCTGTGTATAAATAAGTGACGCATGTATCTTTCAACAAACTTTAATACACACACACACGTTTGTGTATGCCAATGCATATTTTCAGTCGCTTTGGTTTTAATAGATTTGTTGATAATTCATGTTTCTAATCATTGCAATATGGATATCTAAGTTTGTCTATGAAGAGATTAGTGGCCTATCTCAAATTATGCATATCAACAACAAATCTCTAAATAACCCAATGTTTATTAATATTGACTACTTTTTTACCTTCATCTTAATTTTTAGTTGTATTTATACAAAATTAAGATGTTAAAAAAGTAGTCAAAAGTAATAAAAATTGGGTTAGAATACTTCATATAATAATAAAAAAAATCTAAGTATTTCAGCCTTGGAAAAGAACTAGTCCCCTCAAGAATGCAAGAAAAAAATTGAATCCATTCAGGCATCATTTATCCACAATCATCACTTGCTTTCAGAGTGACAAAACCGACCAGGTGGATTTTCGCGGGTTTGGTTCATTTACCCGAACGTTGATTGGTCACTTTTTCTCATAGTTTACTATTTGTAAAAAACACTGGTTAACTTTTGTTTTCTAAATTTACTGCGATGGGGGTATGTTAATGTTTATAATTGATGGGGGAAAAAAGAACCTATTGTAAATATGGTGTTTATTTACGATAAGATTTAGTATTTACAATATATTGTGTATAAGATTTATGAAGAAAATAAAAGGATTTTATGTACAACCGTACGTGTCTGTACGTGACTTATGAAAAATAAGGATTTATTGTTGCTGTTGGTTGAGTATACAATAACTGAATTTTATTTCCATTTTATTTCAGGTATTTGAATTAACATATGTAATTATATAGTTTAACTGCATAGAATCGTTGTTCATTGCGCAACGTAAATTATTTTAACATATTCTGCGAAAATTTATGAATTTTTTAACATCGAATGGCAGCAGGTGTGAAAAAAACACAATGAAAGCACAAACTTGCCATTTTTTTATTTTTAAAACCTTGTTCGAAAAAGCAAGATTAATTTTTTTTTTAAATTTATTTTTAAGAATCTCATATTTTTTTAATAAAATAAAAATGGCAAAAAAAACAAAACAGAATTCATAAAAGAAAAACAGAAGTAAATACATTTATTATACTGTTAGTGCTGCTTCATTTCATAAATTTTCGCCAAAATATGTTAAAATAATCTACACCTTACAATGAACGATTCTATGTGGCTAAACCACACTTAGCTATGTTAATAATCATTTTATAAAATTCATTTTATTGTAAATAGTCAATCAACAACAATAAATCCTTTTTTCTTTCATAAATCATGTTACAGACATAAAATCAGTACATAAAATCCTTTTTTTTCTTCATAAATTTTATACTCAATATACATTGTAAATATTAAATCTTATCCTAAATAAACACCACATTTACAACAGATGTTTTTTTCCTCGTCAATTATAAACATTAATATACCACCATCACAGTAATTTTAGAAAAAAAAAAGTTAACCAGTGTTTTTTGCAAATAGTACACTATGTAAAAAGGTGACCAATCAATGATCGGGAAAATGATTGCCACCTAATTTTAACATACTCGTGTGCTTTAGTTTTCATTTAGTTTAGCATTCACAGATGAAGAAATGAAGTTTCATTTGACAAAGTTATCTGCCCTTGATGTCAATGAAAAATATAAGATCTTTAACAATGTTATACAGGTTAAATTTCCCAAACTCGGCAAATTCTGGACCAGCGCTGAATTTTGGAATTTGTCGACTTTTCAGAATAACAGTCTGTGATTTTAAAACAAAATGTTGCGGGCACCACCAAAACACAGTGGCAGGCCGGTGAACTAAGTCAACACAAACATGGGCCGTTGCTGAGTATCGTGAGTTTTGGAAATCGCTCAATACCTGCCAGGTTTTGGAAGTTGCCGAGTTGGGGAAGTTTAACCTGTACTTGCACAATTCTCCCACCAGCAGAGAGTCCCACATAATGTATAACTTGTACATAAGAACACAGGCAAACAACTAATGAGGTGGATTTTTTGTAGACTCCAAAAAAACAAAAAAAACAATTATCACACTATACCTTTGGAAGGGGAATTAAGATGGAGGTGTCTAATAGTTACAACAATGACAGGTAATAAGTAGTACTGAGATATTGTCTATCATTTTGGGAAGACTTCCTTAACATCCAAAGAGTTTTTCAGACAATTGAACTCATTCTTTTTGCTGTTCCCACGGGTGTAATATCCGTATATAAAGAGACGGACTCTTTTTCTGGTAGTGACAAATAAAATCTCTGTTTTCTACAGTTCTTTTACTTGGCACTACTGGAAAATAGAGTCCTTTTCTTTATATACGGATATTCCACGCGAAGAAGGCCACACAAGGGATCTTCTGAAATGTTGCAGGAATACAAAAACAAAAAAGAAGGAGTTCAATTGGGCAAAAAATTCTTTGAATTCGTATAGAGATTTGTCTTCCTCTAAAAACTGCCACGGTTGCCAGATTGGGCTACAAAGGGAAATTGAACTTTATTTCAGAGACTTACCCAACACAGGCATTGGAATAGCGTCAAATTTGGAAATCAAGCTAGCCTAGAGGCAGAGGTTCTATACCAGCCACAAGCCTTGTACATGCCTCCCATGTTATAAGTGCAGTTCGCGTTAAAATCCAGGTGGATGTCAAAGTATCTAGCTCGAAAATAGCTAGATTAAGTCGAAAATAGCTAGATCTAGCTATTTTGGAGCAGGTGGATGGTAGACACCAAAATACTAATCTAGCTCGAAAATAACTGGATATAGCTTGAAAATAGCTGGATCTAGCTTGAAAATAGCTGGATCTAGCTATTTTGGAGCAGGTGAATGGTGGACCCAAAATATTAATCTAGCTCTAAAATAGCTAGATTTAGGTCGAAAATAGCTAGATAGATCTAGCTACTTTGGAGCAGGTGGATGGTGGACCCCAAAATATTAATCTAGCTCAAAAATAGCTGGATTTAGCTTGAAAATAGCTAGATATAGCTCGAAATTAGCTAGATTGTGGCTCGGTTATAACGCGGTGTTGGCTTTCTTGGACCCCAAAACCTGCATTATAACGAGGGAGGCCTGTATCACTACTTGCGGCTGGTATAGAACCTCCGCCTCTAGGATGGCTTGTTTTCCAAAACTGACACTATTCCAGTGCCTGTGTTGGGTAAATCTCTGAGATAAAGCTCCTATTATTTCCGCTTTCTGACCAAATCTGGCAACCCTGCTTCACAATTATCAGCCAAACTGAAAACAAGAATTCAGAAATATAGATCGGATTAAATAAGGAAAATGAAACTTTTATTACAGATCAATCTATGTATTACATTAGCAGTTGTGTTGTCGTGGTTTTAAAGAAGTCCAGCTGGTCAGCACGGCAGCAGTGGCAGCGGTGACATGTGGAGTGGGCCACTGTGGTACACGAGTTGAATGCAGGCTTCTTCCTTAGTCGGGGAAGAGGCCAAGGTGTCCACAAGGTGACGACAATAGATGTCCAACAACAACAACAACACCAACAACACACATGCACACATGCACACACACACCACCAGGGATTTTTTTTTTTCAAATTTTTTTTTTTTTTTTTTTAACTTTTTCAAACTTTTCCATTCTTTTTTTTTATATTTAAATTTTCTTTAAAATTTTTCTATTTTAGACACAAACATTTTTTTTTTTTTTTTCAAATTTTCCCTTTTTAAATTTTTTTTTTTTTGCAATTTTATTTTTTTACAAAGAGTTATAACTTTAATTTTTGTTGAATATTTATATATATATATATCTCCCTTTCCCTTCCCCAACACAACAATACAGGGGGATTAAGTCTCATTTGGACGTCTGATCCACAAAGTTCAGGTGAAATGACCTAGATGATAAAAACTACTAAAAGGGGCCACTGTAACTGTGTGGCTGGCTGTTTGAGTTATGGCAGATATATATATATATATATACATATATAAAATGCATGTAATATATAACGTAGATATATAATATATTGATAGGGGAGGGAGTGCCACCCCAGGGTTGGGTAAGAGGGGAGGAGGAGTTTGAGGCTGGCATATGAAAAATAAATGTATAAAACAACCAGTGTATAAATCATAGAAATGGTTAATTCTAGTCTAACATTTAATACACTACACACTGCGTCTGCAGTATGTGCACAAACATTCACACAGATGCTCATCAAAGGGAGATAACTAAGTGCTACAAAAGTGAAAGAAGTAGAAGAGGAGGAGGAGGAACAGAAATAGCAGCAGCAGCAGCAGTCAGAGCCCATAATATGCTGCAGAATAATGACAGCACCACTTCATACAACTAGGAAAAAAGAGTTGAGTAACTAAGGGGGAGGGGGGGGGAATATCACAAACAAACAAAAAAAAAAAAAGAAGGAAAGTTAGTAACAAAGCAGGTAGAGTAGGCAGGGTAAAGGATGGGGAAATGTGGCAGTCTCCATTAAGGGGCTGCTGGTCATGGAAGCCTTCTCATTGAGAGACAATTGTTATCTATGGGCAGACGAAAAAGCAGCATCATTGTCTGTGACGGAAAGCGACATCCACACTCCAAGAGGCCTTTTTATTTTATTTTTTTGTTTCTTTGCACGTGTATCTAATGTTTTAAGGATCCTTTCCAATCAAAAATACAAAGTATCCATTAAGTCTCTATCTATATCTATATTAACCGTAGTAATAAAACAGATAGCGACTTTATGGACACTCTGTATACTAACCAACAAAAAGTAACAAAATTAACGAAAAAAGCTTATTAAATATTTGTCTACAGAAGAAAGATGTGGCTGTAGTGGACAATTTGCAAGTGAACAGACAACAAACTTTGCGGGCTTTGATTATTTAAAGGGCTTTAGAGAGTCCAGAGAAACTCCTTTTTTTTAAAGAAGTAAATCTTAAAATTTAATATTTTCACTAATAGATCAAAAGATTAAATTTTAATTCAGGTTCAATGGACAATTTGCAAGTGAACTGACAACAAACTTTGCAGGCTTTGACAATTTAAAGGGCCTAAGAGAATCCAGGGAAAATTTATGTAAATCTTAAAATTTAATATTTTCACTAATAGATCAAAAGATTAAATTTTAATTTAGCTTCAACTTAAGTTGAAGGTTTCCCAAAACAAGGGGAAGTAACTGGTTACTGCAGATTGTATTGGCAGCTCCTCTGGCCAGTAAGAAGTAAACGTAGTCATAGCCCCAAAGAAATCCAATAAGCAAGTAGGGATCTCCTTTCTCAAAAAATACATTTTCAGGTTGTGCTCGGAAGGAGGTGGAAATTGGGCGGGGTTATATATTTTTAATATGCATCATATGAATACACTTCATTTAATGGTTTCAAATCAGCCAGAGAAGATATTTTTCGCACTGGCCTCTGATGACAAAATTCATCCCAACATACATGCTTTTAAACATTTTAATATATATAAATATATAATGCAGTGTGTATCCATATATATATATATTTTTTGTAACACTTTTCAATGAGCACACAGATTTTACACTGATCCTAGGCATAGCATACAGATACTACACTCTGATCCTAAGTAGAGGACTGGAGAGTGACACTTTGATCTTAGGCAGAGTGCACACTCTTATCCTAGGTAGAAGTGCTGATACATATGTCAATAATCCAGTCATTTTTGACAGGTACTAATATATATATATATTACTTAAAATGGTTATGGAAAAGTTCCCAGTACTGTTTGTTTTTCAATAGTTTTGTATGACCTCAATCAACAAAACTATACAGCTCTATGGTTTAAATAAAGTGTTATAATGGTACAATACATAATAAAAAATTTCTTTTTAAAAAAAAATCATACACACTTGCACGCACACAAAAGATAACAAAAAAGACAACTGAAGGGAAAAATGGATATTTATATGACTGGAATCATGGATTTTACAAGTGGGCAGAGGGTGTGAAAGACTTATACAAGATCTAAATGCCAGCACCTAAGCCATTTGGTTCCAGTACAGAATCAACATCTTACCAGGAGCCATGACGCCCACCCTTAAAACTGAAGCACAGGTTAATACCTAGAAAGCAATTTAAAGTAAGTTTCAAAAATTAATTATTTCACAACAACTTAGGCTTTTATTTCACTCATTAAATGTTTAATTAATACCAAATAAACTAGGTTTAATGCTTTTTCAATTCTTTGAAATTTGGGATGATTTGATTTGGCATTTGTTTACATGCTAAATGTAAACCAATATGAAAATGAAATTGTTGCAAAACTGTTGATGCTCAGGCATATTTATTAATGTCACTTGATCAAAATTTTGATAAAATAAAAATTTTCCAAAACGGATTAAAACTAAAATACAGCAAGTGAATCCTGAGCTCAGACCAAAAGGCTCTAACAACAACCCATGGCTGTGGGTAGAGCGTAAGTAATACGTAACAAATTCAAAGAAGTCTGCAACTAGAATCTGTAAAGAGATCAGTTTATGCCACAACCAAGGTTTACTTTTTTTTATTTTGGTTACTTTTTCAGAGAAAAGGGGAAGATAATACCAACACCCTTCGTCACATGACAAAAAATAATTCAGAATCCATAAACTAAAGCGAAAAAAAATGTTGAGTCAAGACAGATTGCATTTCGGTTATTACCATGTGCATTGATTGCTCCGGGATTATCTCCCCTGTGCCACGATTTTCAGTTATTTTTCACAAGTAGGCTACCTGAGTATTTACCTATTTATTTTAATAGCAGTAGCAGGACTGTCGGATTTGGCCAAAAGACGAGATAATCCGTGCTTTATCTCAGAGACTTACCCAACACAGCCCGCCTCAAGAGGCTGGTATTGAACCTCTGACTCCAGACTCACTCAAATTCAACACTATTCCAATACTTGTATAGAGTAAATCTCTGAGGATAAAGCTTGGGTTATCTCCCCTTCTGGCCAAAGATGGCAACCCTGAGCAGTAGTAGTAGTAGTAGTAGTGAATCAAGTTTATTCAGAAGAGCTCAACAACTAGGCCAGCCAGAGCCAACACAAAAGACTTAGGCCACAATTACTATGTGGTTGCATAGGATGTGGTAATAGTGTATACGACAATGAAGTAAAAAAAAAATTCACTGGACAGGATTGCAGGTGGAGAGAAGTTATATGTGTGTGTATGTGTGCGTGTATGTGTGTGTGTCTATTCGCTCACAAACAATATGCTTGTGGTGCGGGAGTCTGCAAAAGATGTGTGCTCTACACTCACAGATAGGATGGCGAAGGTGCACTGTGCTATGAATACAAATCTCCGTACACAAAACATACACACAGACACACACACACTTATATTTTAACAGGGATGCTGTGTACATGTGTGTGTTTGTGTATTAGCCACAGTCATCACATTGAGACATGAACCAATAAAAGCCCCCAACTAATTTAAAGTTTGGAATTTTTTTTCCCCCTTTCATATTATGTTATGTTAAATAATTTTGGTCTTTTTTTTTTATTAGATTTTTTAAAACTTTTTTTATAAACTTGGAAAAACTTTGGAATACAAAGAAAAACAATTGTTCATTTTCATTTTTTTTTGTTTGTTTTTTGTTATTCTTAAATTCAAATTCTAATATTTTTTAAAATTATCTTTGTTATTTTTTTTTTTTTTAATTTTCTCCGCCAACACAGACAGACTTTGGTTAAGAGTTGGAAGGGGAGGAATAATGATAAGGGTTGCTGACAGGGAAGGGTCTGGGGGTCTAGGGGAACAGAGAGGGAGAGGGTGGAATGACTGATGGGAGGGGTTGGGAGACAGCAGGAAGAAGCAGTAGTTAAAAAGATGCCAACAGTGGATGGCTTCAACAATGAGCCACAGATGGTCAAACATCAGAAATATGTACAAAGATGTTAAGATTTAAAAAATACCCTACGGAAAAAAAATGGAAAAAAAAAAAAAGAAAAAAAAAGAACAAATTCTTAGAGCCAGTGTTAAAGTTCCATGTCCTGCACCTCGTCCTCTGAGAAGTCCGACATGGAACTCTCGGTCGATGTTGAGGTATGTTCCTGCTCCCGCAATGCTTCTTCTGTTGCATATTTTTTCACATACTCTGAAATTACAAAAACAAAAACGAAGATTTTAGACTGAAATGCAATGTAAATGAAATCAACTTGACGTTTGAAATGACACACACGCATGGAGAACTAGAGAGCACTCAAGAGTGTTGGATATTAAGGCAGCCGTTTGTGGGGGTCACAGATTTGACCCCCACATGTGTTGAAAGTTATAAACAGGATATCGACGAAAACCCAAACAGCAGGTGTTAGGGACCGGAAGACACACCAGGTGTTGAAAAGTCATAAACAGGATATTGACTAAACCCTGACTGCAGATAGCAGGCTGGAAAATCAGTGTGGGCATTCAAACCCGATAAAAGTGACACAGAGGCCCTCGGAAAAGCAGAGAGACAGACAGCCTAGGCTTGGGAAGACACAAGACCAATTTCCATGTAAGAACAGTCTGTCAGCTCTCATTATCTCTCTCCCACTCTTCATTCTCCGCCACAACGCAATGTATCTTATGAAATAAAAATATATCATCATATTTTTATAAACCAAGTTTTGAGTCTTCCCTTTTCTCCAAGTTCAAGATTTCCCTCCCGCGGACCAGGATGGATATACAACAAGCAGAGCGCATGCCTCTGCCAATGGCATTGTCACTAAAAACTGAACAATCAGGTTACAGATCCGAGACTATGCCATGACAAAAGCTTGTAATAATTATTCATCAGAGACATATCATCAATAGTTTAAAGAACAATTATAATGCAAGTTTTTCATATTTATTTATGATTATGTCACCGTGATGACATCATTACCGTGTTATTACATCTGAAAAGCTGCATTGTTAAAAATCACCCAAAACCTTTCTGGATCTGCCCCAAAATATAATCAATTGTTCCTTGGTCCATTGCCCACATTTCAACAAAATGTAATGGAAATTCATTGAGAACTTTTGGAAATATTGTGTAGACAAACAAAAAAGCAAACAAACATGAGTTAACATATAACATCTGTCCAACTTCAATGGCAAAGGTAATTATTGCAAGACTTCAAAAAAGTTGCTTACTGGTAGCAAACTGAAAAAGTTGCTTACTGGTAGCAAACTGAAAAAGTTGCTTACTGGTAGCAAACTGAAAAAGTTGCTCACTGGTAGCAAACTGAACTTCAGAAAACAACCGGATGCACCTTGATTTGGCATAGATAAGGTTTCATGAAGAGTCAAGGTGAAATGTATCATAAAATCCATTAGAAAACTCAAATAGCAATGGTCAAGTCATGTTGCAAAAATGCCAGACAACCGCTGGACATCATGACTCACAACATATGGTCAATAATAATCATATGCGAAAATGTGGGCAGCAAAAAATAAGATGCCCTGATAATTTAGACAAGTTCAGGAGATTGAGAGGTCTGGCATATCTTGGGGAAGGTCTATATCCAACAACAGACGTTAAAAGGCTGATGATGGTGAAGAGTTTTGGACAAGAGATGAGATGCTGAAGGAGTTGAGAATGATACTATTACTAATTGAAGATCAAGTGAACCTTGGCATCAACCGTAGATGGATGCTAGTTTGATCTGGAGAAATGTACCATATATGCCTGACTATAAGATGAATGGTTCACAAAGATATGTGGGAAAACTACAGTTCACTGCAACTCATCCAAGCCCCATTACTGTCTATATCAAGCTTCAGTAGACGGGCCACTTGGTTTTAAATACCCGTGGATTGGACGCAGTCTAATATCTGCATAGTTTTTTCTTTTCAAATTGATTACCCATCTTATATAACGGATGCGAAACATAGAAATTAACAAAATGATCTGAAAACAAACTCAGAATAGCACAGAGTGCCATGGAAAGAGCAATGGCAGGGATAACTCTAAGAGATAGAAGAAGATCAACATGGATCGGAGGGAGGACTAGTGTGAAGGATAATATACAAATAATTAAACAGCAAAAATGGAGATGGGCTGGTCACCTAGCAAGAAGAGATGACAATAAAGGGGGGGGGGAGACTAACCGATTGGTACCTATGGGACAGTAAATGCAGTAGGAAAAGACCAGACATAAGATGGAGGGACAAGTTAGAAAAGTTTGCTGGTAGGACGTGGCAGAGGTTAGCACAAGATAGGTTGTCATGGAAAGAGATGGGAAAGGCCTTTGTCCAGCAGTGGACTTATAACGGCTGATGATTATGATGATATCTTAAAAACACAAAATTTTATAACTTTGAGAACTTTTGTTCGGACAATCCAATCTTCCCATTTTTCATGTTCGCACAACGTTTCGGTTGATTCATTCTATGGTCATCTTCCGGTGTAAGATGTTATATCCTTAAGGAAAGAGAGTCTCTTTTATTGGTTTCTTTCTCCAGTGGTGCAAAAAAGAGAACAACTTATTTACAGGCGTTGCAGTTATCATTTAAATTTTCTGTTTGATACCTTCATTTGCTTTGCACCACTGTAGAAAGAAACCAATAAAAGAGACTCTCGTTCCTTA
This sequence comes from Architeuthis dux, assembly GCA_006491835.1. NCBI lineage: Eukaryota > Metazoa > Mollusca > Cephalopoda > Oegopsida > Architeuthidae > Architeuthis > Architeuthis dux. The sequence goes on along the minus strand of VCCN01003609.1, from coordinate 1,070,378 downwards.
GATATTACACCTGAAGAAGGCCGTAGAATGAATTGGCCAAAACATTGTGTGAACATCAAAGATGGGAAGAAGAGATTAGATTGTCCGAACAAAAGTTGGTATGGTACAAAATTTTCATTCTATCATTTTGATTTGATATGCTGGAATAACACCTTACAAATGTTGAAATTAAAACTTTCTTGAAAGAATCTATTAATGTAACCTAAAAAGGTTGAGTGAATAGACTTACCTTGAACTTTCTTCTTATATTCTTCTGGTTTATGCAAATACATGGCTGCTGCATCACCATTCAATGGATCTATGGGGTTGGGGTAAGTTAACAATTGTGGCAAGAAGGATTCAAAAATGTTGGACAAATCTAAAAAGAAAAAGAAAAAAAAATTCAAATTTATGTTTCAAAACTGTTCAGAAATACCTCCATAAATAAATACAGAATCCTTTTTCAAAAACATGGTTAAATTAAATCTCGTATTGCATATCAGAAGCTAAGGCATGAACCACAATTTCTACAATGGAGGTGGACTTTATGAAGTAGTTTTGCTTGCTATTTTCTTCATTGGCATACTTTCGTAAGAATTGTTAAAAAAATACAGACCTAGCCAACGTTACAAGGTCAGAAACAATGCTAAAGTGACCCGAGATAATGTTAAAATATTAAATAAAAAGAAGTGAATTATATAATACTAGTTTACCCAAGCTGTCATTTTTTTAAAGCAATATTTAATTAATTTTGCAATTTCATTGTACTTGTAAAATATCAAAAACAT
>VCCN01003609.1:1036652-1048760 GCA_006491835.1 Architeuthis dux | reverse complement strand
TAGACATAATAAGTAAATGTTTAAATTTTCAACCCTCTAGCTTTATTGGTATGGCCAGTATGCACGAAAGCCGGACCCACTTAAAAACTGAAAAAAACTATGCTGACGGTTTCTAACAATTTAGTCTATGGTATTGCAGTAAATCATTACTTTGCATGTCATCCTTTGATGAAACTTAGTGAGACATACACACAAGAGTAGTAGTAATAACAGCAAGTAAAAGATGTCCAATAAGTTATATTGGTTGGAGGATTGTATTTCAATTTCCTCTTGTTAACAAGGAGCCACTATTTTGTGCATCAGAATATACGAGCGGAACAGAAAAGTTACACATCACTGAAACAAGTGGACAAATATTAGTTTTGCAATATGCACATCGCTGGATAAAGACACAAGTACATTTACGCGCTAGTGCATATATTAATATATTTCTGAACAAACTGCCTTTTCCTTTCTAAACTATTCTGGAGTTTTGAATCAAAACAAGCCATAGTAATTACACAAATGAGGTGTTGGTTCAAACAAGAGTCAAAATGGATGCCGATAAAGAGTGAGCAAGATAGGAGTATATTTAGGGTTTATGTCTCTAGGAAACCAGCTGCAACAATCAAGACTCAGTTTCTAGATAAGTGGGGCTATTTAAAAAGCTGACTGAGACGGACTGACATTTATCTATGAGTTAAATAGACAGATATTACAACCTGACAATAGTGTTGGTGTATATGCCACAGGAAAAAAGTATTATTGAGAGACAATTTAAGTTGCAATTTGGCACCAGGAATTAATATTATTAGGTTGTTTCACTTGAAATGTCATTGTTTTACATCATAGAGAATAATGCTAAAAGTGAAAGTTTTACTAATGTATTAGGTTGTTACACAAGAAATGTTCTTTCTTTTTACATCATAGAGAACACAAGAAATGTCCTTTGTTTCTACATCATAGAGAATAATGCTAAAAGTGAAAGAGTTACTAATCTAATTGTGTTTTTGGCAGATTCAATATAAATAGAAATATAACTAGCATTCCAAGTGAAAGTATGAATCACCACCACCAATATATGCTGTGTTGGGGTTGATCAATTAAAAAGTTGGAAAAAGTGGTGATCAATGAATAAGTTATTTCTCTTGCTTTTTGTTGGGCTGTGATCACTAAAAAAGGTCTGAATTTTCAAAAAAACAAGTGGGCACAAACTAGTGACCAATTTAGCATAAACTTACATTGCATATTGAACCCCCCTTTAAAAACCTATTAGGAGGGAATTTTCAAAAATCAGAAAAAAACGTTTTCCCTACTCATTGAGGGGAATGTGTGTGCAAAAAACGGTTAGGGCTGGGCGAAGTCTGGATACATAGATAGATACATATATATGTCAGAACACATGAATAACCTAAACCAAGCAATAAAACAGTGTTGTGGGTAGAGCAGTGATTAATTGTTATTATTGGAGGTTCTTGAGCCCTTAACAGCAATGGCATCTACTCAAGAAGAGGGAATAATTTTCAAGTACGATTTTAAATAAGGACAAAATGCTGCTCAAGCTGCAGATGATGTCAACAAAGCATTTCAAGTGAACACTACTACAGTGCGAACTGTTCAGCATTGGTTCAATAGGTTTAGGTCTGGAAATATGGATACCAATAATAATTTTGAAGGAGGCCTAAACCTGTTCTTAATGATGAAAAATTATCAACAGCTGTAGCCAACGACTCACGAACAATGGTTTGTGCACTTTCTGGAGACTTTAGGACTTCAATAGTGACCATATCACATCATCTCAAGGCAATAGAAAAGGTTAAAAAGTTGGAAAAATGGGCCCCACATGTCTTGCAGCATCCTTCATATTCACCAGACATTTCTTCTACAGATTATCATCTTTTTAAGCATTTGGAACTTCATATCTATAATAAAAGGTTCAATAATAGAGAAGCCATAATTCATGCTTTTACCGAATTTGTGACCACTAAACCTAAATGATTTTATAGAGATTGTATATTATCATTAGAGGATCATTGGGAAAAGGTTATTGCTTCAAATTAACTGAATGAAATGCTCCATGAGAGTTCAGCTGACTGTGCCTAAGCTTAGAAAATTGGGATATGAAATCTTGCAGCATCCTTCACATTCTCTGGACATTTCTCCTACAGATTATCATCTTTTCATGCATTTTGAACTTCATACTCGTAATAAAAGGTTCAATAATAGGGAAGCCATAATTCATGCCTTTACTGAATTTGTGACCATTAAACCTAAATGATTTTATAGAGATGGCATGTTACCATTAGAAGATGGTTGGAAAAAGTTATAGCTTTTTGTTGTTTATAATCTTCATCTTATCTTACTATTAAAAAAATGAGTCTCATTTGAACTGAAAGAAATGTTCCATGACAGTGCAAGACTCCACAGCTGACAGTGTCTAAGCTTAGAGAATTGGCATATGACGTCTTGCAGCAACCTCCATACTCAACTGACATTTCTTTCTACAAATTATCATCTTTTCAAGCATTTTGAACTTCATATCGGTAATAAAAGGTTCAATAAAAGGGAAGCCATAATTCATGCCTTTACTGAATTTGTGATCACCAAACCTAAAGAATTTTATAGAGATGGCATATTATCATTAGAGGATCATTTGAAAAAGGTTATTGCTTCAAATGGGTCATATATTGATTAAATATTTACTGTGTTCTGTTGTTCATATCATTCTTCATCTTACTATTTAAAAAAAAAATGACATTCCATATGCAACAACCTAATAGCATGTGGATGCTGGAGTGACGAATATATGATATAGGATTTCTCTTGCTCAAAAGCCACACATGAAACCAAAAACAGCCTCCACTTCTAGAATTACAATGAGTATTCGGTGCTTAGGAATGGTATCATTGCACCTCATTTAATCATCAACATCTTCATTTTTGCTGATTTTATATATTACTTGTATAAACCATCAATCAACTGTCAACATAGGTTTCTACAGCTGGCTATGTATGTATGTATGTTTGGAAAATACGTACAGGCAGTGTTGCCAATTTAGCATGTTTCACGCTCAGATTTAGCGCGTTTCTTGTTTTGCCAGTACAAAAAGCGTTAAATTAGTGCGTTTTCACTTAAAACATTTTGGCCGTTATTGGCCATTTCCTGGCTATTTTTGACCACATTCAGCGTCTTTTTGGTGGTTTTGACTATTTAAAAAAGATTAGCGCTTTTTGGCAGTCAAACTAGCGCAAAAATATTTTTTGAGTTGGCAACACTGCGCCCAGGCTGTACCAATGGAGCTAGAGGGCTGAAAATTTAAACATGTATTCATTGTATAGAAAAATTTATTTTTTTTGTTTTTGGAAAATTCCTACCAATTATTATTTTTTTTTGGAGGGGGGGGATTTACAAAGGAAGTTTATGCTAAATTGGTTCCTTGTTTTGTGTGCAGCAGCGTTCACGCTCGTTTTTTTTTTTTAATTTGGACTTTTTAGAGATCTAACAAAAGGCAAGAGAAGTAACCTGTATCACCCCTTTTTCCAATTTCTTTTTAATTGGTCACGTGACAGTTTCTATTGGTTGACTAACCAGACCTGTTCAATGAAGTCTTTCAGTTAACATGGTGCACCTATTTCAAATCTAAAGTTCTGGGGTTGAAAACCTTAAAAATTTAATTAAAACAAAAAGTACTAAACAGACTAATTCCAACTCATTAGCCGTACAGTTGAAGACTTTTGTACCAGCCTCCCATCCATAATATCAGCACATTGGATGCAATGTAATATTAGAGCAAATATCATAATACAGTGAGTAAAGTTAAGATTGTAAATAGCTTTTGAATTATCTATATAATAATGATCTGATTTTCTGTGGACTGCAAAAGCAGCACGTTGTAGCTCAATACCTATAAAATGCTCTAACTTCGGAGAATAAAGCATTCCAGTCCAATCGTGCCACTGGTTTCCAAGTAAGTAATTTAAGTGTAAATTGACAAAAATAAAAATGTCTGTCATGGGGAGATAACTCCAGGTCTATTAACAGCTAATTACAGTTCTTTATAAGAAGATAAGAGGAATAAGCAAATAATCTTATCATATAAAAGCCAAATATGTAAATTAGTATGTTTGGTTGTCGTATCAGAATCCTAAAATTCATAATGGATTGGTCCACGTGAAATACATTAATAGAGCAATCTGTTGCCATAGCACCAGACATTGGGTCAAAGGAACGCTGTTCATTGAAAGTTATTGAAAGAAAGAAAGAAAGAGTAATTGAGTTAGTGAGTGAGTTAAAGAAAGAGTGAGTGAGTGAGTGAGAGGATTAAGAGAAGCTTGATTCATTTAGTGACTGACTTTTGAATTGGCAAAGTCGACTAGTATCAAAAGAAAAAAAAACATTATAAAAATTCTCTTCTACATAGAGGTAAGATTTTATTTCTCTTCTTTTGTTAATGTTTTTTGGCCATCTTTCGAAACAGGAGACTGGTACATTTTCGGTGATTTCAACCATTGCCGATTTCTGCTACAGAAGACCAATCGCATAAAAATCTGCTTTAGAAACTCGTTTCTAAATTGTGGAGAATCTTTTCCTTCTTTTTTTCTTTTCTTTAGAAACTGGTTTCTTGTTTGCAAAGATTTGTTTTAAAGAATTTTAGTAATACAATGTTTACTGTCCTTTCTGAATTTAAAGGTTTTTAATTTAAATTTACGAAAGGGCACAGATACAGATTAAACTTATGTAGTTGTTTTTAAGACATACTTATTTTTTTTTTCAGCTTTGTAAATTTAAATTAAAAACCTTTAAATTCAGAAAGGACATCAACTAAGGTGAGTAAACATTGTATTATTAAAATTCTTTAAAACAAATCTTTGCAAACAAGAAACCAGTTTTTAAAAGGAAAAAAATTCCCCACACTTTAGAAACCAGTTTCTAAAGCAAGAGATTTTTACGCCATTGGTCTTCCGTAGCAGAAATCGACCACGGTTAAAAATCACCGAAAATGTAACAGTGTCCTGTTTCAAAAGATGGCTTTTTTTTTTACATAAAAAAACACTATAAAAATTAAAATTACAAAAACACATTTTGTTACAGTTTTTTTTACATAAAAATACTCATATTATATTATAAGACTAGCGTATACCTATAAAAAATGACAGGGTTATTTATGTATGGAACACTAAGGAGCCTAAAGCTAATTTAATAGATACATTTTTAATAATTCAAGTATTCTAATTTAAATTTTTTTAAAAGTCTCAACTCAAGTTGTTTTAAAGGGTGAACAGACAAAGTTTTAAGACAAAATGTCATATAAGAAAAGTCACCAATGATATTGTGTGGTATGAAAAAGAATTCTTAGGAAGAAACCTTTTTTTATTAAAAATATACCTTATTTCATAACATATCCAATCACTCTTTATAACTGCTGGAGTTGAGTTGAGTCTTTAAAAAAAACACAAAATTAGAATACTTGAATTATTAAAAATAAATTATCTAATAAAATAGCTTTAGGCTCCTTAGTGCTGATCTATACATAAATAATCCTGTCATTGACAGGTATATGCTAAAGATATTTTCTATAGTTTTGAGAAGGGCCATTTTCATTCAAATAGTTCTTCAGACCATTGAACTTCTTGTTGTTTGTGTTGTTAACACAATGTTTCGGCGATCCATTCTTCAGTCTTCTTCAGGTGTAAAACCTGAATGTGATGGGGTAAAAAACTTCTGTTTACCCCATCACATTAAGATTTTACACCTGTAGATCGGCCGAAGCGTCATGTTAACAACACAAACAACAAGAAGGAGTTCAATCTTCCGAAGAAGTATTTGAAGGTATATGTTGGTTATAATATAACTTCTATGAATAGTAAGTGAGTGGATATCAAGCACAAAGGCCGACAAAGGTGACTTAAGTATACTTAAAAGTATTTTTAAAATCTACAAAGAAAACTTAACATTTTCATACAGAGTATAGGACTGTTCCTATGAATAATGTACAATAGAGATAAGAAATACATCTTTTAAATACTATCTAAAAATAGTTTTCAAGTGTAAAACTTTAATGATAGTATGCATATCATTGAAGATTTTGAAATGCTTGGTAAAAATATAGAGAATTCTTGTATTTTCTATTTTAGATATGTGCTGGTTCGATTGGCTAGAGAGAGTGAAATCTATAACAGCCTGGAAATTAAACTGGTTTTCTCCTCAAAAAGACGGGGATTCAGAAGAGAAACTTATCATAAGGTGAGAAAACCAAAGGTTCTGAATAAAAAAAACAATAAAATAAAACAAGTCTGGCTGCTGCAGGGTCAAACTCCACTCGTACTTCTAGTCCGACTGAAGATGATTACTGAAACTTTTGTATTATATATATAATAAATAAATTTGTAAATTTTGTAGTTTTCAAGCGGTTGGGGAAAAACACTGACACAGTTCGATGCAATAAGGCAGACGACACGTCAAGGGACACTTCCTTGCTTATCACTGGTAAGCTATCACGAACTCTGAGCCGCTACAACATAATTCACAGTACAAGTACACTCCAATATGGCTTCGGGTGGAGAGCCAAGAACAAACTGACGAAACTTGCCGCCTGGCCTTTTATAACCAAAAGCTTGCCACAACTGAGTTGCTAGCACTCAACATACGGTCATTGACTCTCCACCTCATCTACATTTGTCAACGACTCGTTCTTCCGGCTTTTACATCCCAAACCCACCACAAGACAGACAGCAGGCCATCGCCTCTGTGCAAGTCCATTTCCACCTCTTCGCCACATAAGACGTGGCAGTTTAGCTCAGTTGGTAAGACAGCTGCCTAGCAATAACTTGGTTGTGCTTTCAAATCACGATAGGGAAATGTTAATTTTATATATTGGTTTGGTTTAACTTGATGTAATAGACAAACAGTGAAGAGTTAATTCCCCTTATGGGGGTGGGGGTAAACTCAACTCCAATGGACAGGAGTTTGAGAAAAAAATGTAGAGTTTTCCATTTACAAAGAAACAAGCCTGAAAGTCAGACCCTAGGTGCACTATTTAAACACAAGTTCAGTTAACTCTTTCCTCCCGGACAGCCATGTTTGATTATTTCCTTGACTGCCTGCTCTAACAATGTGCCTGTGTGCCCATAAACTAATTTAACAGCCTGTGGCCGAACAAAAAAATACAAAGGGCAGTAGATAAATTGCTATATCTCTTTTAATATTAAATGTATGCTTACTAAATTTTCAGTGATTATTCCCAATGAATATTACTTCCAAGTCTAGTGAAATAAAACCATGAAAAAGTTAATTTATAAAGGAATTATTATTGATTAATTGGCAGTTATGATTTAAATTTAAAAGTGTTTTTTTAGTGATTTTTTTTTGTTGCCCGAGAAATAATGCAAATAAAAGATCACGCTTCTACGTGTGATCAGGGCGTGGGTGAAATTTATTATCACGCCTAGAGGCATTATCAGAGAAGAAATAGTTAAATGTTAAAAAAATACTGCGATATGAGATATGTTAAAAAAATGTTGTGGCTTCTTAAAAAACAAATGCAACCTTACTTCACAGTTTGATTTTGAGAATTGACTTAAATAAAAAGAACAAGTTATGTTCAATATATTGATATGTCAACTTGTCAGTCAGTCAGTGACAACTATCACTGCTAGAGAAGCGTAGCGCATCTAATAAAGTATTCTGACATGGCAAAAGCCACGTCCATCAGTGATCAGCTTTGAGAACAGTTTATTCATGAGAACGAGTTGGCACACAATGTTTTATGTTTTAACCATACGACAGATATAAACATCCACCTTTTTCTACTTTTTCAATTGGTTAAACATGCTGTACCTAAAGAGATCAAGCAAGTAAACCAAATATAGCAGGATTTTATTATTTCTAATGGAACATTACATAATAAAAACAGATACTATCAGGTATTGTTTATGACCAAACTATACAGCATTGAAATTCTGTTGCCAAAAATATGAATATGTTGCCGTCCAAAGATGAGTAGAACACTATGAAAAAATATTTTTGGCTACAATTTCAATGCTGGAGAGTTTGGTCATAAATAATACCTGATAATATCTGTTTTTATTATGTAATGTTCCACTAGAAATAAAAAAAATCCTGCTATGTTTGGTTTAGAAGACAATTAACTTTCTATTAAAAAGTGATAGTGGTGTACTTATTTATGGATGATACTTTATAATTCTTCAAATTTCCTTGGCAGTGGTAAAATGTAGAATAGCGTCCATGTTTATGACACCTCGAGTACAAATGGAAGATTTTTTTAAAAAAATGTTTGTAATTGAATAGATTCACTTTTTAAAGAAATATTTTGATGTACTTTGCAAAGATTCTATAAAGTAACTATTGATTAGATTAAGAAATTCTTGAGAAGAGCTTACAGGGTTATCTCCCCGCAACAAATTTAGTGGTAGGGGTGTACTTATCTATGGGCGATACTGTATGCCGGTATACAAGAGGGTCTTTTAATTTTAAAAAACTATGCAAATATCATTATATACAAGTATTATGACTAGGAGAATGTCTACTGAAGCACGATAGGGACAGTTATAGGGCTCGGATGAGTTGCAGTGGGTGGGAGTCCTCCAAATAGCCTTTTAAACCATTTGTCTTATAGTCCGGCCTATACAGTATACCAGCAACAAGTATAATACAACTAGAAAATAAAAATCAAGCATTTGTGTTTTATTACATTAGTTGTATTTTTTTAGTAAGTATATAAACAGGTCTGGTTAGTTGTTCAATAGAAACCATCACATGACTAATATCTATTGGGGTTGATCAATAAGTTAGTTCTCTAGCATTTGTTGGACTCTAAAAAGTCTGAATTTTCAAAAAAACAAGCATGAATACAGATGGAGTGAACACAAAGGGCCAATTTAGCATAAACTTACATTGTAAATTGACCCCCCAATAAAAACCTATTTTGGGAAGGAATTTTGAAAAAACAAAAAAAAAAATGTTTTTTCTAGACATAATCACATGACCAACATCTTTTGGCAGCTTGCTGTGTTGGAGGGGTTATCAATTAAAAAATTGGAAAAAGGCGTGATCGATGAATAAGTTACTTTTCTTGGACTGTGATCACTATAAAAGTCTGAATTTTCAACAAAAAAAGCATGTATGCTGCCGGACACAAACTAAGCGACCAATTTAGCATAAACTTACATTGTCAATTGAACCCCCCACCAAAAACCTAGGGGCAGGAGGATGTGGTTTAAAAGATTACCCCAAAAACGTTTTTTCTAGACATAAGGAGTAAATGTTTAAATTTTCAGCTCTCTATTTCCAATGGTGCGGCCTGTACACGCGACACATACATAGATAGCCAGTCAGGCAGAATGACTTAAAAACTGAAGAAACCTATTTTGATGTTGACAATGCAGATGTTGGCAGTTTTGGCCGAGTCTTTTATAAATTACTACCAAGTAGATCATTTTTTGGCTTACCTTAGCCTGGCGCAATATTGCAGTACAAGCTTCTTCCGTTATAATGCGGGTGTTGGGGTCCAAGGAAACCAACCACGTTATAACCGAGCTGCGATAATATTTAGCTATTTTGGAGCATGATACATAGCCAGACAGACCAACTTAAAAACTTAAAAAGAAACCTATGTTTATGACAGTTTTGGTTGACGGTCTCTAATATACAAAAATAGAGAAATTAATCTCTATATAGTTAAAAATGATTACATGTCAGTGATAAAAGCCACTGTAACTTTGTGACTCATCAGTCAATAAGCTGTTTAGTAACCATCACTAAAGCAGAGAGAAATGATTAAACATTGGAAACAAGGTTTGGAGGTGAAGTGCAAAAAAAAAAACCTAGCATATGATTGTTGAGCTGTGATCACTAAAAAAGGTCTGAATTTTCAACAACAAAAAGCGGGCACAAACTAGTGACCAATTTAGCATAAACTTGCATTGCATATTGAACCCCCCTCAAAAACCCTATTTAGGGGGGGAATTTTCAAAAAACAAAAAAAAAATGAGGGAAGTGTGTGTTGGTGCAAAATTTCAAGTTTCTACTATAAATGGTTAGGGCTGGGCAAAGTCTGTATACATAGACACATATAAATGTGTGAACACATGAATAACCTAAACCCAGCAATAAACCAGTGTTGTGGGTAGCAGTGAGTAATAAATAGAAATTTTTCTAAAATTTCAAGTTTCTACTATGAACGGTTAGGGCTGGGCGAAGTCCGGATACATAGATAAATACAGTATCGCCCATAAATAAGTACCTCCCTACCACTTTTTTAATATAAAGTTAATTGTCTTCTAAACCAAACATAGCAGGTTTTTATTATTTTTAGTGGAACATTACACAATCAAAACGGATATTATCAGGTATTATTTATGACCAAACTCTACAGCATTGAAACTGTTGAAAAGATATTTTTTCGTAGGGGTGTACTCATCTTTCGGCTACATATTCATATTTTTCAGTTTCAATGCTGGAGAGTTTGGTCATAAATAATACCTGATAATATCTGTTTTTATTGTGTAATGTTCCACTAGAAATAAAAAAAAATCCTGCTATGTTTGGTTTAGAAGACAATTAACTTTCTATAACATAGTGGTAGGGGCGTGCTTATTTATGGGTGATACTCTACATAGATACATATAAATGTCAGAACACATGAATAACCTAAAGCCAGCAATGTGGGTAGCAGTGATTAGCAAAAACAAGAGAGACTGCTGTGTCTAGCCAGTTAAATTAGTTTCTGAAACAGCACAATCTAAGAATGTGATGCTTTTAAGGCTTTGTAAGTTGTATTTGAGTAAGGGTAAGTGTGTTAAATTAGTTTCTGAACCAGCACAATCTAAGAATGTGATGCTTTTAAGGCTTTGTAAGTTGTATTTGAGTACGGGTAAGTGTGTTAAATTAGTTTCTGAAACAGCACAATCTAAGAATGTGATGCTTTTAAGGCTTTGTAAGTTGTATTTGAGTAAGGGTAAGTGTGTTAAATTAGTTTCTGAAACAGCACAATCTAAGAATGTGATGCTTTTAAGGCTTTGTAAGTTGTATTTGAGTAAGGGTAAGTGTGTTAAATTAGTTTCTGAAACAGCACAATCTAAAAATGTGATGCTTTTAAGGCTTTGTAAGTTGTATTTGAGTAAGGGTAAGTGTGTTCAGCATTTGAGTGTGAAATCAAGTTAAATTTGGGTTCTTAAATATCAGATTTATTTTTTCTTTAAGTCAAAATTTGATTCTTCTTCATTTTGTACATTTTTAAGTTATCTTGAATCTGGATGATTCTCATCCAGGCAGACTGATTTCTAAGAAGACAGAAGTTACATTCAAGGTATTTCAGTGGTGAGACTGAGAACCGCAAGCTCACCTAGAAAGAATGCTGCAACATAAAAAACTAAGAATGCCTCTATACTGCGGCTTTTAGTGAATTGCCTTTAGAATTTATAAATGTAAGATGTTGAAACTACTTGTCATATGGTTAAACTAGCAATCATGACACACAATAAGTAAAAGTCTCGATCCATTCAACACATTAAGGCACATTTTTTTGTCTAAACTTTGAACTACTCCATCTGGTGATTGTCCAACTTACTAAGCAAAATGGTGGGACAGAATATAAGCTGTATTGGTATTTAAAATGACCCTATCATGCAGATATCAACACTTCAAATGTGGGATGAAATTTAACCCACAATGCTTCATAGAGATGAAAAAATTCTAGAATGCTGAGAGATGAAAAATTTCTGGGATGCTGAGAAAACAAAAAACTTTTCTAATTGTTTTTAGGTCAACTAGTCTCAATATCAGCAAAAATATAGTTTTCTATCAAAACAACCTTTATATAAATCATTTAGTGTCGAGTTTCTGCTTTTGCAGTGAGAAATTGCTGAAAACACTGTTGTCTGTCTTAAACAGCAGAAAACTCGAGAGAAGAATAAAAATATGTTGCATACAACAAATGATACCTTTTTTCTAACTGATTAGGCAACCTGATTAGCTACAGAGCATGAAATAAAGGAAATTGGTACTGCAATTTGTATGTAAGAATCTTCACTAACAAATCAATTATTAAAGCTTGTTTAACTACTTTGTGTCTATGTCAGTGGTTCCCAACCTTTTCGAGTCATTCCCCAC
>VCCN01003609.1:1021323-1034883 GCA_006491835.1 Architeuthis dux | reverse complement strand
AAAACATAAAGGTCTGGTTAGTCACTCAATAGAAAGGGTCACGTGACCAATGTCTTTTGGCAACATGATGTGTTGGGGGTGATCAATACAAAAATTGGAAAAAGGGGTGATCAATGAAAAAGTTACTTCTCTCGCCTTTTGTTGGATCACTAAAAAGTCTGAATTTTCAAAAAAATAAGCGTGAATGCAGTCAGGCACAAACTAAGGACCAATTTAGCATAAACTTACATTGTAAATTGACCCCGCCCCACTAAAAAAACATTTTGTTGGAAAACTAGACATAATAAGGAGTTTAAATGTTCAGCCTTCTAGCTACATTGGTGCGACCTGTACGCATGATACATACATAGCCAGCAGAATCACTTAAAAACTGAAGAAACCTATGTTGACTATGTTAACAGTTTTGGTGACGGCTTCTAAATATTGGTGAAGTCTGTTTCCGTTTCAGAGAGTAGTAGACCAGTGGTTGAGATTTGATAAGATACGGTGACACGACAAACCCACCAAATTAGAAACAAAAAAAAAACAAAGATCTCAACTCAGGATAAAAAATTTAACTAAAGATACAAAAGTGGTAAATTGGTTTTCATGTAATTTCTTAACCAGTTAAAATAAGATACAGTGAGATACACTGACTAATTGTAATTAGCTTCTCATTTCACTTTACATTCATATCTAGTACTAGTAAAACATACCTGTCAAGTCTCACACATTTTGCGTGAGACTCACACATTTTGATACGCTCTCACGCATTAATGGAAAATTCTCACGCATTTTATGAAAGGTTAGAAATTTTATGAAAGGTTAGAAATTTTATAAAAGTGAATTTTTATAAGTGTAAACCTTTTGGTTAGTGATTAACAATTGGTTGTTTATTTGTATGTATTCAGTATATTTTTACAGAACTTAGGAACTCTCATTATTTTGACAGATCACATACAGAACTTTTGAAACACATTTTAAGTTTCCGGGCGGGTATGATTCTCATTCATTTTCAACATTGAAAAGGTAAAATGTTCATATAAGAGATAACATTTTTTCAGGCTGGTTAAAAAGAAACTAAAACATTGAGTTTGCATAAAGTAAATAATATATATATACATAAAATTAAACTGTAAGTAAAAAGTAGTCATAAAAATTAATAATAATTTATAATGAAGCCATGGTCACTGCAGAGAATGTGAACACTTTCAAGACTAGCCTAGAGAGGAAATGGTCAAGCAGAGACAAATATTGCTACACCTTCTCCTACTAAACTATGTAACCCACGCTCATCATAAAAGATGAGGAGCTGGGAAACAATTGGTAGAAACCGACATCAGTTTAATTACTGGATGGTATCTACTGACCAATATAAGGTATATAATACTTCATTGGATAAAATTAAATGAAAAATATCATTAGACGACAAAACTGTCAACATAGGTTTCTTCAGTTTTCAAGTTGGTCCGGCTTGCTTCCCTTGTATGTATCACGCGTACAGGCAGCACCAATGGAGCTAGTCACATACAGAACTTTTGAAACACATTTTAAGTTTCCGGGCAGGTATGATTCTCACTCATTTTCAACATTGAAACTTGACAGGTATGGTAAAATGTTCATATAAGAGATAACAGTATTTTAAAAACTCAGCCAAATGGAGATAATTAGCTATGAATAATATCCACCATTTCTAAAATTGGAGCTGCAATAATGCAGGATAATCATTCAACATTGCACAGAACCTAAATATATTCAAATAGTTTTTCGGACGATTGAACTCCTTGTTGTTTGTGTTGTTAACACAATGTTTTGGACAATCCATTGTTCGGCCTTCCTCAGGTGTTATATCTGAATGTGATGGAGTAAACAGAAATTTTTAATTTCAAAGGAGGTAACCCTTATAAAGTGGGAGAAAGAAAGAAACACCTGAATCCTACTCTGGGATTGTGATCTAAATATATTTGGACTATTTTTTTGCTTTTAACATTTTCTTATTTTCTTCTTATTTTTCAAACCATCCCGCAACCTTCGGGAGCAGCCTTACAACATTTTTACACTCGGGTCGTGGCCATAGATTTGGGAACCACTGGTCTAAGGGTTTTAAAGTCTGAACTTAAATTTCTGATGCTGATCAAGCAATCACAGTGACTCATCTTAAAAAAAGAAAAACTGACCTCAACAAAGAGAATAGCAAAGCCTTTTAAATAGAAAAAGTAACAAACTTACCAATAAGAGAATGGAAAATTATACTTTGAGGTTTGGGTCAAAATTCCCAGAGACACAATCCTGAATCAGAATCCCTAAATGTTGAAATCCCGAAAACCACAATCCCATAAGGTCAAAATCTCGAAAATATAATTCAGGAAAAAATTATTTAAAAAAAGTTCTTAGAAGACATTTATTTACAGTTTTAAAAAGGGATTTATTTGAGAAACATAAAATCACATTTATTTAAAAAATAATAATAATAATATTACTACTACTACTAATAATAATAAAACCCTAACCCTATAGTATTCCATTGTGTGGTAGAGAAAAGTAGAATAAAAAAAAGAAATAATGACAGGATCAAGTTTACATCAGGCACCCTGAAAATTGTCTAATCGAAAAGGGACACATTATGCTGTGACACCTGAATTGTTCAAAGTTACTTACATTCAATAAAAAATAGGGTTTTTTTTAAAACTAACAAATTTTCAAGTTACTAACATACTTTCTCCCGGAAAAATAGAAAGTATTTTTTGTTCTTTCAATCCAACCTTCTTTTTCTATTTTGAATTATGCTAAGATGACAGTTACTGAATGACTGTAAAATTTAAACCCTAATAATCACAATAAAAAGCCAAAAACCTAGTTTTACGAAAAATAGTTGGATTGAAAGCAAAAAAATACTTTTTATTTTTCCGGAAGAAAGTATCTTAGTAACTTCGAAAATTTGTTAGTTTAAAAAAAAACAAAAAAAAACAACCTATTTTTCATCGAATGTAAATAACTTCGAATACATCCGGTGTTGAGGCAAAATGTGTCCCTTTTCGATTCGAAAATTTTCAGGGTACCTTATGTAAACTTGATCCAAATGACATAAAAAAGTCAAAAACCCTCAATACAGTATGAAGCAAAAAATGATCTCTATAAACAGAGTAGCTACCTCCCTTATTTAGCCATTTTTCAATGGGATTTGCAGTTTTCGGGATTTGAACTTTCAAGATTTTGAGCTTTTGGGATTGTGGTTTTCGTGATTCAGTATTTACTTATCTGTGAATTTATTTACTTCAACACTGATTTTTTTTAAAAAGCACTATTAAAAGAGCTCATTTCTAACAAAAAGTGTAAATAATTGTAAATGAAAAATGTCCCTATAGTTTTCAAGTTTTGTCGCTGACTATATGAAGAGCTTAATAATTGGAACATGCCATTTATATATTAGATTGAGTCATCATCATAAATTTGTTGTGTTAATTGATGATTTGGCCACTGAATTTAATGTTACCAATGTTAAATCTATTTAAGCTCATGGTATAAAGCAATAAAACATACTCTGTGATGACATTTTTCATGAGAGTCATTCTGTATGACACCTTGTACTGTGGGTTTGAATAAATGTTGAGTAGCAGAAGATCAATTCTAACCCTTAAAATCATCCTTCATTTCTCCCCAGTGCCATATTTGTTATTGTTTTCGTGTACACTAGTAGTAATATTATCCTTATTTTTTCTTTTTATTAAATGGAGCATTATCAAATCATTATTAATTTTTGACTAGTATTTTCTTTCATCTTAGTTGCTTTTCATCCCTACTACTCAGACCCTCAATCTACAGCAGTCGAGTAAACAGTGCAGAAATTGGAAATAAAGAATAAGCTCCAGGCGAGACTTGAACTTGCATCCCTTTCACCTCTGGAGGCTTGCCTATGTACAGCAACTGCTCTACCTACTGAACTGCAAAAGCTCTCAAGATGAAGGAAAATATTATTCAAAAATTAATAATGGTTGCCAATGCTTTATCTAGTAAAAAAAAAATCAGGATATTACTACAGCAGTTGGAAGCTTAAAAAAGTAAAGAAACGATAATCCCAAATTTGGAAGAAATAAACAATATTTAATAAATTCAAATAGTTCTTCGGACGATTGAATTCCTTTTTGTTGTTTGTGTTGTTACAACAGGTCTGGTTAGTCACTCAATAGAAACCATCACGTGACCAACGTCTTTTGGTAGCATGTCGTGTTGGGGGTGATCAATTGAAAATTGGCAAAAGGGGTGATCAATGAATAAGTTACTTCTCTCACCTTTTGTTGGGCAGTGATCACTAAAAATGTCTGAGTTTTAAAAAAAGAAACAACCATGAATACTGTATGGCACAAACTGGGGATTAATTTAGCAAAAACTTATATTGCAAATTGAACCCCCCAGACAAAAACCTATTCATTGGAGTTATTTTTAAAAATCACACATTTTTTCTAGACATAATAAGGAGTAAATGTTGAAATTTTCAGCTCTATGGCTTCATTGGTGCAGCCTGTATGCGTCATAGATAGATAAATAGCCAACCAGACAGACCAACTTGAAAACTGAAAGAAACCTATGTTGACAGTTTTGGTTGACAGTAATATATAGCATCCATTATGGCGCAGACTAATAGGAAAATCATGTTGAGAAATAAAAAGAATGTAAAATTATGTCTAACTCGGAGAAATCAAAGTTAGAAGCCGTAATCAGGCCAATAGTAAGGTTGGATTGGCAGATGGCCATTTATAATAACAATTTAGTCTTATGGGTTACTTAGTGCAGCTTATACCAATCTAACAACAGTACACAAATGAATTAGTCAATATTATTACTAAAATCACTACTCAATAGTAATGATCTGCAGGACCAGTTTGCTAACCATTAAACCATGACAAGACACCCAGTTTGAAAAAATATAAAATGAAACTTTTTTTTTTACACTCTTATGAAACAGAGACTAGAGTTCCATTGGACTTAACGTTTCTTAATATAATCTGAGCAATTTCCTTCAGCTCTAAAGATAGTAGTGTATTAAAAACAGATTATCTACTTATATAATACGCCATGTATGTCTATATTTTTTGTCTGTAACGTTTGCCAAGGGAGATAACTATTAAATGCTAATTATAGAGTAGTCTACCTTTTTTTAAACAATGCTTTTGATATTTTTTTTAAAAGTACAATGTAATTGCAACATTATTTAAATACTCCCGTCATTTTTTCACAGCAATTTTTGACGGCATGGGTAGATTAGATTTTAAATAAACGAATAGAAGATTTTTGTAAACTCCATTGGCCAGGCCAATTTGTGCATATTGCTTCTTAAAATATATTATTTTTTCTACAAATTTGACATTTTACCTGTTCCTTAAAAATTTTCTTTTTTGTCTTGTTCAGTCATATTTTATCAAACTTTCTGTTTCTCTAGCTTTTCATAGATTAAAGATATTTTTAATTTATTTTTTATCCGATTGCTTTTTTAATTCTTTTTAACCAGTCTGAATAAAAGTTATGATTAAAAAAACTTCCCTTTCACGGCTTTGTTTGCTTCAAAATCAACTGCCAAATAAAGAGTTTTTTCCTATAAAAATAAACTGAACGCCAGAACAAAGCCATGAAAGGGATGTTTTTTTTATCATAACTTTTATTCAGGCTGGTTAAAAAGAATAAAAAAAGCAACTAAAACATTGAGCTCGGATAAAGTAAATAATATAAATATATATACATAAAATTAAGCTGTAAGTAAAAAGTAGTCATAAAAATTAATAATAATTTATAATGAAGCCACTGTCACTGCAGAGAATGTGAACACTTTCAAGACTAGCCTAGAGTGGAAATGGTCAAGCAGAGACAAATATTGCTACACCTTCTCCTACTAAACTATGTAACCCACGCTCATCATAAAAGATGAGGAGCTGGGAAACAATTGGTAGAAACCTACTGCATGGTATCTACTGACCGATATAAGGTACATAATACTTCATCGGATGAAATTAAATGAATAATATCATTAGAAGTGCGGAAGGTTTTTGATTGATTGTCTTGTTTAACGGCACATTGACCCTTGGTGGGTCATTTAATGCCGAATTCAGTGTGGGGTGGGGGATCCCATGTTCCCGTGACTAGAGACTTGAGGGGGGAGAATCCCAAATCCCTGTCACAAGTGCGGAAGGGTACAAAAAGTATAACCCCTTAGTGTGCAGATGATAAATGATAGATATATTTTCTATAGTTCTGAGAAGGGTCATTAATATTGAAATGGTTCTTCGGACAACCTTCGTACACCTGATGAAGGCCGAAGAAAGGCCGAAGAATGGATTGGCCAAAACGTTGTGTTTACAACACAAATAACAAGAAGGAGTTCAATCGTCCGAAGAACCATTTCAAATGATAGATAATATAATTTTTGTCTGAATTTCTGAGAGGAGGAATTATAAATATACACTGATTTGCTCAAACTAGTGTCCTCATCTTGGTTGTTATAGTTATAACATTTTGGTTGTTGTACTCTACAGGCTTCTTCAGGAGTCTGCCATAGTTGGTAATTCTTCCTAGTTAATTTGTCCTTGCGATGTTGTTTATTGTCTGCCTCTTTCACTGAACCAGAGTATATGACTTTTTGGGACAACCCAAACAAGGAATTGAACTCATGACCACCAGGCAGGTTAATAGATATGCTTAACAAATGCTTTTATCCACTAGGTCATTGTCCCATAGAAAAACTACGGCCACAGGCCATAACCCTCCTGCCATGACATTTCATCTGGCCCACTGACTGCATGGAATTCTTAAATAATAATTAGAAACAGTCTACCAAAACTGTCAACATAGGTTTCTTCAGTTTTCAAGTCGGTCTGGCTTGCTTTCCTTGTATGTATCACGCGTACAGGCAGCACCAATGGATATAGTAGGCTAAAAATGTCTAGAAAAAAGGTTTTTTTAAATTCCACCAAAATAGGTTCTTAGTGGGGGTTCAATTTACAATGTAAGTTTATACTAAATTGGTCCTTAGTTTGTGCCCGGCAAGGCGAAGGAAGTAACTTATTCATTGATCACCTCCTTTTTTTAATTGATCACCCCCAACCCGGCATGCTGCCATAACACATATTATTTTTCCTTTAATATTATGTATATCTTTAACACTACCGCTAAAGTTTAGAGTTTATGTTTATTCATAATGGAAAATATTATTTAATATGGTTTGAAATAAATTAAGATCATTCCATGTCAAGTAGATCAGTGGTCCCCACTCGACCATCTCAGAATTTGCTCTAACTTTGCTCACATGTTCATTTGGGTTTGAAATGAAGTCCTGTAAAACTTTAGCTCAATATCTTTACTCGGTCAGTCTCTATGGATCCAAGAACAAGGACTACTTTGTTCGAGGCGATGACGACCAAATTTTTTTCTCCATTTTCAACTAGTAACCATTTCACAACAGGTACTTCTACTGCTCTGAAAATTTGTTCTCTGGATCAACTTCACATGTAGATTCTGAAAATGTTATCAGCCTAGCTCTAGAAAGCATCATTTATTCAGAAAAAAGATGTCAAAGTGGGCTCCAAATTTCATTTGTATTTCCGAGAAACTATCTTCAAGTAATCATTACTCAGAACCCAGCTAACTTTGTGTGCTTTGTCTGGCAAGGAAGAAAGTGAAGTCAATGCACTACAAAATGTTACAATCTGGATCTTTCTAGCTTTTCTAGATCCTGAGATATAAGGTCTCAAAATGGTCCGAATTAGAAAACAACAAAAATGCACCATTTTTAAAGGCAAAAATGTACCTGTGGAACAAGCTGCACAATTTTCTATCAAAAACCACTGAAAAGAGCAATGTTTAAAATACTTTGGGCTGGATTTTCAAGTTGGTGTCTTGGTTCTTTCATGTTCTAATCAGTGGTTGAAATGGAAGGGACATATGCAGGGATAAGGCATATACCTACATCTCAATTTCCAGGTTTTTTGTATGTTCAATGTCTACTAATGGAGACTTTAACATATACCTAGCCCCCAAATTCCAACCTTACCTTATACCTAGTTACCCAAACCCATTTCCATCACTGGTTTTAATTAAAAATATTGTGTTTTCTTGGCCGGCAAATTCAAAAAACATTGCCAATCTGGCTCACATCAAAAAAGAATTTGCTGAACCCCTGCCATAGGACATCACAAGGATAAATTGACTAGGAAGTATTAACTGATATGTATGGACAGTGGAATGAGAACAATCTACCCTGTTGATTCATTAATGGGTTCAGTTCAAAAGACAGAAAAAGGAAACATACTATTGTTTCATCCTGCTGACAGAAAAAGGAAACATACTATTGTTTTCATCCTGCAATGGTTTTTAGAGAACTTATTCTGCTGACAGAAAAGAACCAAGACATGAGAAATTAAAGTGATGTCACTCACTTATGCACATAAACAAAATAAAGCAAGATTGAGTCAAAAACAAAAAGGTTCTGATGAATATATGAAAAAGACAGCTATGATTAGAAACTACAGATTGAGTAGCCCTTATCTATAATGGCTGGGAGCAGAGGTGTTTTAAGATTTTTTTGGATTTTGCAATATTTGCATATACATAATAAGATATCTTTGGGGATAGGGTCTGTAGGGTAATGTAATCTTTTTCTTATCACTATTACTCATAGCAGTATTTACAGCCATTTTTGATATTTTCAACAATATCTTTGTACAGATAAGAGAATAAGCATAAAATAAAGTGATTAATACATGTAGGTCTGGCGCTGACAATTTGTTTTGACTAAGATTTGTTTCCTCTTTCACCATTTGTGATGTAAATATAGTTTTACGTTTCTAAAGGAGATCACTTCACAGCCTTTTGGCTAAGATCAAAGTGTAGTATCTCTGCTTTGAAACCGCCATGGCCTTGAAGTTCAGAGAATTACAGCCCTTCGGGGGATCCTTGTGGCATGCTCGGGTATTGTCCTGGGAGAAGTTGCACAGGATATCTTGGCCAGCTGGTCAAGAGGCGATCACCATTAGCATGCTCAGGATTCATTCTGAGAAGCTTTTGGGATCTCCCCCCCTTTATCCCAGTCCTCGTGGCATTTGTCTCAGTGACAGGGATTTGGGATTTTCCCCTCTCAAGTCTCTAGTCACGGGGAAATTGGTATCATCTCTTGTCTTTGAATCATACTACAGTGAGCTCAGGTGTGGAATTTTCCACTTGTAACGTCATGTTGGCGTTTCGAAGGTTTCGGATTTTGGAACATTTTGGTTTTCAGAGTTTCGGATAAGGGGTACTCAACCTCTAATAATAATTACTCTCTTGTGCCTGTCATTAAATATTTCTAGAAGTAATCTGAGGAGAGCTCTTAAGGGGGCCGCAACCTGAAAGAAAGGTTGAGAATGGCTGATGTGGTCTTCTTTATAATTGACTAATGAAGACCAAACTTTGCTGGTTGAAACATCAGTTATTTAAACTGCATGAATAGTAAATTACACAACTTCCTGCAAAGTGACTTGAAATAGCATGTACACTTATATCAATTAAAAAGAACCTTTCAGAAAAGATAGTGTCAAGAGTGATGCTTTCAAAATAACCAAATGAATTACATTCAATTAAAAAACCATCAACCAAAACCGTCACCAAAATTGTCTACAATTTTTAAGTTGGTCTGTCTGGCTATGCATGTATCATGCATACAGGCCGCACCAATGGAGCTAGAGGGCTGAAAATTTAAATTTAAATTTACTCATTATGTTTAGAAAAAAAAAAAATTGTTTTTTGAAAATTCCACCCCTAAATAGGTTTTCAGTGGGGGGGGGGGGTTCAATTTGCAATGTAAGTTTATGCTAAATTGGTCCTTAGTTTGTGTCCAGCAGCATTGACACTTTTTTTTAAAAAATTCAGATTTCTTTTAGTGATTACTAAAAGGCGAGAGAAATAACCTATTCATTGATCATCACATTTTCCAATTTTTTTAATTGGTCAAAGGATGGTTTCTATTGAGTGACTAACCAGACCTGTTTTTTGTTTGTTTTTTACTTTTTTTATTAGTAGCCGACAGAAGATGGAGGAAAGAGTAAGTCATGTTAAGTGGGGAGCAAGAAGATAACTAGATAAAAAGGTGGGTGCAGACTTTGACTACGACCAAACTTTGGCTATTAATTACAACAATCTAAGCCATTAAGGTTGTTAAACTGTGGGAGCAACACTGACAACTTGGACTGAATACAGAATTAGATGACAAAGTCTATTAATGACCATCTTTGTGAAGGTCACACAATGACAACTATACAAGGAAAGGAACATTGAAGGGACATTGAAGAGCTAAAGTACAAAAGGATCCCATAGAGAAATCATTTAATGCTAATCCCAGTAACCAGGGCCTCCGAGAGGAATTTTATAAAGGCGTTCGGGTCCCCATACACACATTGCACAAACATTCTCGTGATTGAGCCATTCTGTTTTCATCTGCAATAATCCTTTAGCACGCTGTACTATATTCGCTCGCAATAAACGATATTCAAACTATTTTATTAATGGACATATATCGACAAAGTTTCGGTACACAGCTCTACCGCCAAAAATTCTGGCCCCCCTTTGGTGCTCTGGGCCCTGGTGCAATGTACCATCTTAGAGGCCCTGACAGGAATTGTTCGGATATGACACTCAATTTTGATCTTAAAGAATTTTCAGACCTCCTTTATAATTTGTGATGGTAGAGCTACAAAGAAAACTAATGTTGGTGGTTGGAGGTATCATCATCATCATCATCATTAGCTGTTATAAGTCCATTGCTGGACAAAGGCCTTTCCCATCTCCTTCCATGACAACCTATCTTGTACTCATTTGGTTAATTTCCATGTTTCGCATCCATAAGTCATGGCTGGTATTATACAGCCGTTGTATACTTTACGCTTTAGGCACATTGGCAAAGTGCTCTTCAGAATGTCTCTATTCATACCAAATGCTTTCCAACCTATCGCTATGCGTCACTTTATTTCGCAGTCACTAGCTTTATTATATGACACTCAATTTTGATCTTAAAGAACTTTCAGGGTTCCTTTATAATTTGTGATGGTGCTGTCAACATAAAATAATATACAATAAAAATTATATTAAACATTATGGAAATTATATACAGGTATACCTTGATTAGTGCGGTTAATTTGTTCGAAAATGTTTCATACTTTATACTATATAAAAAATGCTTTATACAAAAGTATAATGAAACAACATATTCATCAGAAATTAACCCAATATTGAAATTAAAAGCATTTCTTGTTCTTTATCAGATTGCACACCATGAACTCATTTAGTTACGACAGAAACAATGCATTGGACGTGCCAAACTGATCTTTTAGTAAAGAACAAAAGACAGACGTTTAATTTCATTATTGCATTAATTTCTGATGAATATATTGTTTAATTATACTTTTTAATGAAAAATGACACTTTTTGGAGCCTTTGTATGACTTTTTGAGCTTTTGAATACTGGTTAAACACTGCCTTAGGTTTATGTACATCAAACCAAAGATTACCCATGCAACTATCTCAGTCACCAAGGAAACTCTTGGAAGCTCTAGTCTTCGTAAATATCCAATTCGGAATGTTGAAGACCGAGATTAACAATACAGTTTAAGCGAAAAGACTACAAGGTCACTCTACTAAAATGATTATTCTTCAAGGGTATTTGGCCTTGGGTAATGACTCATAGAAATTCATGTACAGGTTGAACCTCACCAATCTAGCAAGCTTGGGACCAGACAGGTGTCAGCTTAGCAGATTTTCCGAACCAGTGAAGCTTAGGGTAAAAAAATAGCAAAATAATGCCTATACGGTACTGTATTACTGATACGGACATAACTTACATTGGTATAAACCAAGTTCAGGCTTACTAATCTTCTTACTAATGGCACAATGATTTTGACAATAACATTAACTTTTATACAAGTTTGGGTTTTTTTCTCCTCAGGTGTTGATTTCCTGCTAAATATTTTTGTTCATACCCAGGGCCTCTGAGAAGGGGGTGTAGCCGATGCATCGCCCCAGGGCCCAGGGGGCCAAAGGAGACCCGAGAAAGTTTAAGGGGGTCCAACTTAAACTTCTAAGTGAATATGAAAAGTCTGTTGATAAAATAGGTCGACTATCGTTTACCAATGGGTGAATATAGTATGGCGTGCTAAAAGGGTTATAGCAGATGGAAACAGAATGGCTAAAGGATGAGGGTGTTCGTGCAGTGTTTGAGTGTGTGTGTGTGAGGGGGTGGGTTTAAACAGCTTTGAACCGCCTTATAAAATTCCTCTCGGAGATAGATATCCAGCCAGATTCACTTGAAAACTGAAGAAACCTAGGTTGATAGTTTTGGTTGACAGTGTCTAATATAACTTAGTGATGTGCCCAGTGATATAGGTTAGCACCAACATACTAAGAAATATTCAGAAGAAAAACTGGTTTCAAACCTAGTGCCCATATTCTACCAAAATCTCCAACACCAATTTAATAATTGACACCTTGGGAGACTGTTTATTCCTGTGGACTTCTTGTGGAGCATAGGGCCACAACCATTCTGCTGTGGTTTCAATAGCAAGCAGGTTTTTTTACAGAGTGAAGTTGCTGGCACCATGCCCAACCTTCCTCTTTTACCTAGGCTTGGGACCAGCTATGGCACTGCCAAGCAGAAGGTTTTTTTCTGTCAGAAATAACCTTTTATAAAATTGACTGCCATACAGGGCTAAACGGCTCCAACGACCCTCCTATTTACCCATAGCTGGGGGAAGAAGTAGATTCATGCCTTTCCCAAGGTCATTAGTGAAGTGAATGCAAACACCCTCTGTCAAAAGTAGAACTCAGTCCACCTATTCCGTTTTCCTTACCGGTAACTGTTATGCCACTCCGCACCTCGCAGTGGCATAGCAAGGGTTCTGAGTGCCATGGGGCAAAGACAGCACCCTGGGGGGGCAAAAACAGCGCCATGGCGCAGTTGCGCTATATCCTAGGGGAGGGCATAATTATCACTTAACAGGCTTCATAGGCCAGAGGAAATTTTCCGCCACTTTACAGCTGCAGCCAAGACGACTGCCCCCTTCTTGCTACGCCTCTGCTTGGGGGACTATTAGTATTACTGGGTAATCTGCCACTAGGTTTACTAAGTGGTTTGCAACTAACATCCTTATCGTTGAGATGAAAATAACAAATAGGAAACTAATCAAGAAGTTGAAGGCAATGTAATTGGTGTGCTAACTATCATGCAAGAGTGTGCACAGATCTTTGACCTTCACATAATAGAGAGTCGGATCTTTGTATTAATCAGGTAATTAGAACTACAAATAGATCTGAGCAAAGAAAAGGAGCATAGCTGCAAGGAGAAGCAGAAAAAAACAACATGGCACAATGAAAAAAAAAAGAGGAAGGGAGATAACTTGGCAATAATAATCCTAAAGAAATTTGAAGTTCTGTTAATTTTCTAGTTTTCATAAAGTCAAGATATTAGGTGCAATTTTAACTCAAGTTTGGGTTTTCTATCATCAATTGTCATGATAGAGAATTGCCAGCAAAAAGAAAATCTTTACAGAGTTTTTTGTGTGTGTGTGTGGG
>VCCN01003609.1:996085-1014599 GCA_006491835.1 Architeuthis dux | reverse complement strand
GCCACTCCCTAATACTACTAGTTCTCAAACATAAACAAACTCTGCACCATTCCTTGCCACACGCTTCATTAACATTTGAGAACTAGTAGTATTAAGAAATGGCAGGGATAGTTTTTGCTTGAAATATTTCATTAATGTGGGGCAGAGATAGATTTTGCATCAAATTATTTTATTAAAGTGTGGTAGGGAGTGACAGGGATAAAAAGTACAGCCAGCTACATATTGCATTTCTGCTAGTGACTATTTTTTATTCATTTTGCAGCCATGATTAGACAGTTTTGAAAAGTTTTCAGTGATTAGAATTCCAGACATAATTATCCCATATTTACAGTAAGTAAAGAATTTATAATTATCTTACTTGAAAAGTGAGTCACTGCTCAAGAAATAAGATCTTTTATTTCTATTAATAAGTCTTACCAACATCCAGTACTGAAACAGCTTCTTGGGTTTTAATGCCATAATCCTGTACGGATGCTTGCCAGTTCCCTTACAAAATAAGTAAAAACTAGCATTCCAAGGGAAATTATGAATCACCGCCACCCATATACGCTGCGTTGGGAGTGATCAATTATATATTGGAAAAAGAGGTGATCAATGAATAAGTTACTTCTCTCGCCTTTTGTTGGGCTGTGATCACTAAAAAAGGTCTGATTTTTTTAAAAATGGGGGTGATCAATTAAAAAGTTGGAAAAAGAGGTGCTCAATGAATAAGTTACTTCTTTCGCCTTTTGTTAGGCTGTGATCACTAAAAAAGGTCTGAATTTTTTAAAAATGGGGGTGATCAATTAAAAAGTTGGAAAAAGAGCTGCTCAATGAATAAGTTACCAATTTAGCATAAACTTACATTGCATATTGAACTCCCCATTAAAAACCTATTTTGGAGGGGAATTTTCAACAAAAAAACGTTTTCCCTACTCATTGAGAGGAGTGTGTGTGTGCAACATTTCAATTTTCTACTGTGAACAGTAAGGGCTGGGCAAAGTCTGGATACATATAAATATCAGAACACATGAATAACCTAAACCTAGCAACAGTGTTAAAATCGGTCTGTTGTGGGTAGCAGTGCTTAACTAATACTTCCATAATTGTTGTCAACCTACTGTCCAATTCGTAGGCTGGTGTTGACTTTGTTTTTTTACCATAACAACAAGAACAATCCGCACCAAATTTAGGGGAGTAAACTCTTACCCGTTCCGTCATGTTAACCCAATATATTTATAAAATTAACATTACCCTACCCTAAGTGATCGGTAGGCAGCTCTCTTACCGACAGAGCCAAACTGACAAGTCTTACAAATCTACGAAAATTTATGTTACAAATACACAGGGGCTTATTTATTTATAATTTTTCATTTATTATATATATAATACAAAAGTTGCAGCAATCATCTCCTGTCAGAATAAAAGTGGGAGTGGAGTTTGACCCTGCAGCAACCAGGCTTGTTTTTTTGTTTTTTTTTAGTTCAAACCTTTTTTAAATTTTAAAGGAAAGGATTTGATTTCAAGTTTACATTATATTGTTTTCCATGAGAGAATCTTAATAAACCGAGGCTACCAGGTCAAAGGTTTAATCTATAACAACCATCCTATGAATTCGTTTGTGTATTTAGCATACTTTATGACAACATATGTATAGTGTCACATACATTCAATTATCCAATTCAAAAGATTCATAAAACTGAAAATATTTTTTCTTTACTCATAAAATTCAGATGAATGGGGTAGATTTTTGAACACATAGCAACAAACTTTGAATCGTAATACCACGATTGGTCAGGAGAGGGTTAACTTTATGAATTAATTCTACAAGTCAGTACTATTAGTTAAGAATTTGAAAGAAAACCATGCTACCAAATAATGTTTTTTTCTGAAAGATAGTATGAAATGTAAGTACCAGCTACTTACATTTTTTATTATCTCTTATTAAACTATCTTTTTTATTCTTCCCTCTACTTTCCTATCTTATTATTAAACTTTCTTTTCTTCTCTCTCCTTTCCTATTCTCTTATTAATCTACCTGACTTTCCGTTTTCCCCTCTCCCTTCCTATCCTCTTATTAATCTGACTTTCTGTTTTCCCCTCTCCCTTCCTATCCACTTATTAAACTACCTAACTTTATGTTTTCCCCTATCCTTTCCTATTCTCTTATTAATCTGCCTGACTTTCCGTTTTCCCCTCTCCCTTCCTATCCTCTTATTAAACTACCTAACTTTCTGTTTTCCCCTATCCTTTCCTATTCTCTTATTAATCTACATGACTTTCCGTTTTCCCCTCTCCCTTCCTATCCTCTTATTAAACTACCTAACTTTCATAAGTGACAGACCATGGACCAGTGTTGATAAACAATCACCATAGTCTTAAGAATAATTTTCATCTCTGCTCTACTGTAGGTTTGCATTTACTAATACAGGCATCCCCCGTTATAATGCAGGTGTTGGGGTCCAAGAAAGCTGACCACATTATAACAGAGTCGCGATCAATTTAGCTTTTGTAGCTAGATTAATATTTTGGGGTCCACCATCCACCTACGTTATAATGCAAATTGTGCTATAACCAACTGCGTTATAACGAGGGAGGTCTGTACATGAATTTTAGAAGTACTTTTCATCCCTGCAACTCCCTAATACTACTAGTTCTCAAATATTAACAAACATCCTGCCCTTCCCTGCTACTTCTTAATACTACTAGTTCTCAAACATAAACAAACTTTCTGCCACTTTTTGTATTATCTTTCAGAAAAAACATTATTTGGTAGCAGGGTTTTCTTTCAAATTCCTAACTCAATTTGTCCAGTCCCTATGACTGGACAAATTTATAGACAATGCCAAGTTACAGACTCAAGTGCAGGGCCCATCTGGAATTAAGACCACACAGATCACAACCGGGTCAATTAATAAGAAAAATAAAACAATAATATAAATTATCAGCCCAGAGAAATTCTAGACATGTGCCAAGAACACTTAGGACAATTAGGGATAGGTACTTTTTTACAGATATGGGAGCCAAGTGGTCAATCTATGTGAGCACTCAAAGAGAACCTTTTCTGGGATAAATCGGTCAAGTCTAAGACTGGAAGATATTGAGTTCTGTTTTTTTTGTTTGTTTGAAATATCAAAAAGAAGTTAGTCATGCCTAAAAAGTACAGCGGTCCCGCCTGATGGTATGGGGCTGGATGCGATAAACCCCTTTGATTGGTCGGTTATGTGATGTAAAGAAATGGAAAAAAAACTGTGGTCCTCAGCCAATCAAATTGTGTTGTGGGAGTAAAAAGGGGTCATTTTGGTTGATTCTGTAGAATTTTGTAGGAGTTGGTTTAGTTATCAAGACTGGACATTAATTATCCCCTCTACAACTCCCCTTGTTCAAAAGTCCCCAATAAATACACCCAACATTGGGAGTCCACCCCAGTCTTCGCCAGTAGTTTGCGACCAAACGCTATGCAAACTCGCTGCCTCTATGCACCCCCTCTGTGACAACCCTACTTAGAAGATTCTGGCATGAAGTTGACCAATTCCCTGACAAAGTCCCAAGATAGCTTCCCAATCTAAGACCAGCCCTGCCCCACGTTCATAGAGCATACGTTTGCTAAAGTCGTTGTGGTTCTTAAGTCAATTGGAAGGATTAACTTGAATTTGTAACCCTGTCATCAATAAATCTTTTTGTTCCTGTTAGATCACTGTTATTTCATCATTTGGAATGCTCATTGTTCCTGTGTTTGTAACCAGCACCAGTGAAGACATTTCAATCAAAACCTTTGGCATGAGGCCTTTGAAATCACAGCGTGGGCACAAAGATGGAGTATTGTTCTTGTGAAGTGTCAATACGAACATGCATTCCAGGATTTAAATAAAAAAGAACGGATGTAACGTGTCAAGTAGAATGCAAACATGCGTTCCACGATTTAAAAAAAAATTAGTTTCTCCCTTTTATCTAATGTTGGTTTGCCCTTAAGTAAGATAAATCAGACGGAAGAAGACGGAAAGAAAACAAAGAACACCTGAAGAAGGCCAGAGGCTATACAGCCGAAACGTTGTGAAAGAAATAACAGCATAAATGAGAAAATAGTCCAACTATAACACACACATTGATAGAGTATTGTTATTATTCCATTAATTATTCAGTATCCTCATCTTTGTTTCAATGACAAATGTGGTATGAATTCTTGTCACGAGAATCTGAATTGTTTCAGATACAGAGGAAAATGTTAGCAAAAGGGAATTGAGAATGAATTAGCGATTCAGTTCAAAGAAGATCAAAGAATATTGAATCCTATTATACACACACACACACACCTGACAAAGGTTGTACAGCATATTGATTGAAACAAAAATAGAAGTACGAGTTCTAATCAGGGCTTGAAATTAATGCTGTCCCGTCGTCCCGGGGACGGTAAAAAATGTGTTCAGGACGAACAAATATCTTCTCCGGGACGGAAGTGATCAAAAAAAAAAAAAAAAAAAAAAAAAAATTTCTTTTTTTTTTAAAATTTGGTGAGGATTGTTCTTGTCAACTTCAAGTTTGGACTGGATTATGACAATTATTTTTTTCCTCAACATTTTAATGGTGTTTTTTATTATGCTACTAACAATTATAGATGATAATAACAAAGTAAAGAAACATTTTGATTTTGGGACCGTTAAATTTCCTTTGGAATGGTTCCGGAACCGTTTACATTTCCTTTGGAATGGTTCCGGGACAGTCGTGAAAAAAGTTAATCTGGAGCCTTGGACCTAATAATTCTTCTAATTTTACTGGTACAGATAACCAGACCAATGTTGTTTTTTTAAAGTTCGGTTAATAAAACTCAAAAATCTTTTAAATCATACAAATCTTACACACAGGATATTTTTTTTTTTAAATTGTAGCCAAGGATACATTTTTGAAAAAATATCTTTTAGCAACAAAAGAAAAGATTGTTTCATATTTCATCACATTTTCAAATGCACACTGAATATTTATATGCATTTTGTTATTTTTTCAAATTTTTTTCATTGAGTTCAGAAGTAAAGTAAAACAAAATAAATATATAAAATAAAATTTTAAAAAATCATATCACACTGAACATAAATAGGCCACTTAGTCCCAATTTGACATTTTTTGCATTAATATTTCATTAAAACTTTGCTAAAATCTCATGATCCATGGCATATTATGCTGTTTCACTTGAAATGTCATTTTTTTTTTTACCTCAGAGAATAATGCTAAAAGTGAAAGATTTACTAATGTAATTGCATTTCTTTTTGCAAATTCAATGTAAATAGAGATATAATGCCTTATTATTGGAGGTTTTTGAGCTCTTGGCAGCAATGGTGTCTACCCAAGAAGTTAGACTAATTTTCAAGTATGATTTCAAATAAGGACAAAATGCTGCTCAAGCTGCAGATAATGTCAACAAAGCATTTGGAATTAACACTACTACAGTGCGAACTGTTCAGCATTGTTTCAATAGGTTTAGGTCTGGAAATATGGATACCAATAATAAATCTCCAGGGTGGTCAAAACCTGTTCTTTAATGATGAAAAATTATCAACAGCAGTGGCCAATGACCTACAAACAACAGTTCAACCCCTTGTCCAAATCCATATTTCAATCAAGTTATAATGAAATAATAAATTGATGGTACAGGTTGAACCTCTTTAAACCAGCATGTTTTGAATCTGCCGCCATTAGTTTGTGAATCTGCTACCAGGGCGGAACTGTTAGCAGTGATATGCGCCAAACATTGTTTGCACGGCAACCAAGTGTTTTGATGACACAGTCCTGTTAATTTAATATATTCAGCTGAATTTTTTAGCCCTTCAGGATGTCGACCAAGAGCTGCAGAAGATGATGCTAGCGCTAAAAAGCTAAGCATAAAACATTATCTATGCTTGAAAAGGTGGCGTTACTGAATGAAGGAACTTCTGTAAAGAGTGTGTGTGATTTTTGTAGGATTGTCTACTGTGTAGGATTTTAAGAAACAAATGGATCAAATCTTTAAGTTTTTGATTGAAAAAAATGGTCAAAAGGTCAATTTATGTAGTCCAGCAATGGCCAGGTCCCAAGCTTGCTATATTAAAGAGGTTCAACCTGTATTAAATAATGACAAAATTATGTAAAATGGACGTAATTGACAGATTAACAATATTTTGTATTTAAAATGGTTTTTATACTTACTTCCTGATGGACCATAAAATTTAACAATGAATTCATTTAATCCTCCCAGGATGGTAACTTCATGTTTGCTCTCAATGCTGGAACCAGAGTTAAGGATCAGTAACAAAAGACAGATTACAAAAAGAAAAACACAGAAATACACATTCATTTCTAGAATAACAATCACAATTTATAGATACTGAACAAATTCAAGCTGTAAGACTTATCATATTTACCGACCTATAAGACACATTGTTTACAAGGTTATTTGGGGGTCTACAGCTCACTGCAACTTATCCAAGCCGCATAGTTATGTATTTTAAGCCTCACTAGATGGCGCTCAAATCATAATACCAGTGAATTAGACGAAGTGTAATGTTTGCAGAGGTTTTTTTAATTTAACCCTTTCAGTCCTGATTTTTTAAAATTTTTAATTTTTTGTAATTAAATTTTCTTATTTTTATTTGAAGGCCACAGAGACAACTAACATTGAATGATAAAGAATCATTTAGGTAAGCAATAATTTTTAGTGAAAAATAAAAATTGGACTTATAAGTACTGCCAGGACATGCAGGTCTCAAATTAATAGAAAAGTACATGTAGTACATAAACGGTTAAATGTGTGTCTTATATGCTGGCAAATACAGTATATCTGTATGCTTGCTGGTAACCTTTAAACAATTTTCTTGGATCATGCAGAGACTTGCTGTATTCATGTCAATAAGTTTTCAGATGGTACACATACATAAAAACTAAAGGGAAAAAAATGCGTTAAAAGCAGAAATTTTCTACACTAACTGCAGGGGCTTAATGCTTGCAAACATAATTGATTTGGTATACAAACATTATGATTTGGTATAGAAATGTAAGGAACAAGCTTTAAAAAGAAAATGCAAGCTTTCTCCCTTCATTCCAAATCTTTTTCAGATAACTGAACTCCTTTTTGTTACGTTTCAGCCAATCAATTCTTCAGCCTTTGTCAGGTGTATAAATCCGTAAGAAAAGAGGAACAAACCCTTTTTCTAATAAATGAATTTCCTTAAAAATTAAGGACAATATATTTTTACCCTTCATATTCTGTATTATAGTAATCTGTCTAATTTTGTGCTCCTTTCTCATTGCAGACATTGGGACTTTTGATTATTTCCAGATTTTTTCAATATGGACAATGGAATGAAAACAATCTATCCCTGTGGATTGAATGGAGAGTTCAGTTCAAAATTCCTAGGTTACCAACGACAACAGACACCTGAAGAAGGCCAGAGGGTACAACGGCTGAAACATTGTGACTATAACAACCCAGATGAGGACACTAGTCAGAGTAAATCAGTGTATAATTTCCCAGTTTCATTTGACTAAGTAGTTTGTTTATTATCCAATATTAAACTTTCATTTCAAACAAAAGTACCCGGCTTGGTTACATGAAGTTTTCTTCTATAAGAAAAGAAATTATGATCAACAGCACAAATTATCTTACAAGAGTGAATCAATAAGTCTGTACACTGACACTAGTTATGAGCTGAATTTTGATCTGAAATTTTCACTGTATAATGTTCAATCTGCGTGATTAATATTCACCATTGAATTTAGTGCATTGACAAGGAAGAAAATTATGTCGAAAAATAAATATTTGTTGTGTAAAATA
Source organism: Architeuthis dux (assembly GCA_006491835.1). NCBI lineage: Eukaryota > Metazoa > Mollusca > Cephalopoda > Oegopsida > Architeuthidae > Architeuthis > Architeuthis dux. The sequence continues at coordinate 1,006,819 of VCCN01003609.1, read as the reverse complement.
AATGTTTTCTTCATCATTAGATTACAGACTTATTGATGTACCTATGTATAAAAGCTATAACAGCAATGTGTCCATTACCACCATACAAGATTTGATGGAATACAAGACCCCGTTTATTCACCAGAAAAATTGCTCAAAAGGTAAGTGTAATCTTTGTTGTCCAGCCCTGCATTAGCCAGAACTTGACGAGGAGTTAAAAAAAAAACAAAAAAACAAGGAAACACTGGGTGATAAATGAGAAATTCAGGGATATGCATTTTTCTCTTAATATTTCCTGCTGATCCACTTTTCATTGTCCATCATAATTTGTTTTAGAAAAAGAATAATTTTGTTACATTTAAGTAGAGGATTGTGCATAGAAATACAGCCTGGTAGGTTTTTTTTCCCACTTATACGGAAACAATCGGTTGAAACGTGTTTACAACACAAATAACAAGAAGGAGTTCAATCGTCCAAAGAACCATTTGAATAAACAAACTAGTTCAAATGATTTTCAGCGCTTAATTCGTATATTTTGAAGATGTTGGCTATCTCCCACAATGTATAACACTGATTATGCCATCAAATATGGTAACTATGGCATATAAGCAGCTACACTGCTTGAAGTGTCATTAATGGCAACCATTGTTTCTAAGCTTATGTTAATGTTTAAGATTAATTTTTTTATTTTCAGCTGAATTTTGGTTTGACCAATATTTCGCATTAAAAGATAATTTTTTTGCAATATTTTAAAAATGACTGCAATATTCCATGCATTATGTGTGTGTTGCTTTTGTCTGAACCCTCTAGTATGGGAAGTTCGAGGGATTGTTGTTGACAAGAATATTTAATACTGACTGATTCAGCAGAGTTCCAAGTACGTTTTGGATGGGCTTTAATGTTTCGTAGATTTGAAAGTACGTCACGACATTGTCTTCAATCACAACGGCTTTGGTTGTTATTCCAAGCCTGCTACATATCTTCAACGTGTTTTCTAACAAAGTTTTTAAATAATTTCTAACCGATTTTTTTTAAAAATCAGAATTTGCGTAGAATTGATCGACTGGACTTTGAAAATGGTGTGACAAGCTGAAATATATCTGTTGTCAAAAGTTGTTAAAATTTAATAAAGTTGAATGTTGCAAACTTCAAGTTTTTTAATTTTAGTTCTATATTGAATTAGGTAGCCAAAAAGACAATTTTAATTTAATTTTTAACATTAACTTTATTGAACAATATATTTACTGTTTTTTCCTCACTATCTTCTGCCATCTTTCTGACAACTTCATAATAGCATCCTTTCAGAACTTTATCTTTCTAAGCAAAGAACTGATCTTGGTGCCTTTTGCAATCTTCCAGGGAATTGAAACTTCTTCTCATTAAGATCATCAAAGAAACATGCATACTTGTCAAGTCTCACGCATTTTGCATGAGACTCACACATTTTGATACGTTCTCATGGTCTCACGCATTAATGGAAAATTCTCACACATTTTATGAACAGTTACGGTTGGGCGAAGTCCGGATACATAGATAGATGTATAGATAAATACATATAAATGTGTGAATACATGAATAACCTAAACCTTTGGTAGCGGTGATTAACTATCTTCCTGTACACTTTAGAATACAGATAATTACTTATAGATCAGAATACATTTTTGAACACACTGACGTGTCATTAGCTGTGCATACAATATTTTTATGCTGGGGTTCCTTGAGATATGAAAGTTATTTCAAGGGTCCCCCCAGTCTACAAAGGTTGAGAAAGGCTGGTCTACACACTAAAGATATTTGCATACATTCTGGCAACTCTTGCATCCAGGGTACAAGAATGTTAGTAGACATACCTGTCAAGTCTCACGCATTTTGTGTGAGACTCACACATTTTGATACGTTCTCACACATTAATGGAAAATTCTCACACATTTTTATAAAAAGTGTAAAATTCTCACACATTTTATGAAAGGTGAGAGATTTTATAAAAAGTGAATTTTTATAAAAGTGTGAACCTTTTGGTTAGTGATTAACAATTGTTGGTTGTTTATTTGTATGGATTCAGTATATTTTTACAGAACTTAGGAACTCACATTATTTTAACAGATCACGTACAGAACCTTTGAAACACGTTTTAAGTTGGTGGGGCGTGCCACCCCCATTTCCGGACGGGTACGATTCTCACTCATTTTCAACATTGAAACTTGACAGGTATGAACATGCAGTCTAGCGCTATCTTGATGGAATATTGCGCTCTTTCTCTTAACTAATTCCAGACATTTTTCATCAATTGCTGCCTTCTTTCAATTTGGAGCAGGACTTGTTTGAATGTTTGCTTCTCTAAAAGGAGCTCATAGTAGAGAATTCCCTTCCAATCGCACCATATACAAATCATGGCCTTTCATATCGTTTGTGGCAGCTCATTTTGCTTGCCCCATGATCTCTTGTGTTCCATGTTGTTATAAAGTATCCACTTTTCATCACAATTTGTTTTAGAAAAAGAACATTTTCGGTACATTTAAGTAGCAGAGAATGCATAGAAATGCAGCCTGGTAGGTTGTTTTTTTCCACTTATGCGGAAACAAGACATCAAAGTGACTAACATAAGCAAACTGTTTCAAATGATTTTCAATGCTTAATTTGTATATTTTGAAGATGTTGGCTATCTCCCACAATGTATAACACTGATTATTCTCTTGAATTGATCACTATCAACCTCAACCTTGCTGGTCGTTGTAAGTGGGTTCAATCCTCAACAGATCTCCTAGTATAGATGGTCTGATACCAAGTAATGCTAAGTTAAAACACTTATATAATGAACTTTTTTGTTCTTCTGTCCGTAACACTGGACTCTTCCACTAAAGGGTAAAAATTGATGAAAATACCTCCTACCCACCATTTGAAACTATGGACTCTTCAACCGAAACAAATTCACTTTTTTCTTTTTTTTTTTTCTTAAAAAAAATATTATATATAAATTCAAATATATCCATCAATTTTTTCAGGGGTATTAAATAGTCATGGAATAATTGACTTTTAAAAGTCAAATTTTAGTTTGAAATCTCAGAAATTAAATTCTTTTTGTAAAACAAACTTCAGACTATTTTCTTTCCCACAAGAAAAAAAAATTATATTTAACAATTTTTAAATTATTACCAATTTTTTTCAAAGAGGGGGTTAGATCCTTCGAGTATATCTAGTCTTTAAAATTTTCAATTAAAATTGAGTCAAAAATAGCAAGCAGAATGTAACTTCAGAAAAATTCTAAACTTTATATTATTGAGACTAATTAAAAGCTTTTTTGTAATGAATAAAAAAAAACGCTGAAATATCATTAAAAATATTTCAGTTATAAATCATAAAAATAAGGTATAAAATGAAAGTTATAGAAACACAAGTTTTCAGATTTAGAACAGATTTATTGTATCAATATACAGAAATATTTTTAGCCAAATGAAGTGATTTAGATCACTTTAAAGACTTTATCACAAAATGAGTACAATCCCTTCATTCAAGGAAGGCTTAAAGTATAGAAATCAACTGCAAAATATTGTTGTTTCAAAAAAACAAAACAAAGAAGAGTAGGGAGGGAAAGGAGTGAAAATTTACAAAATCTTTAAGAAAGATTTACTTGATTTATTATTTAAATTGGAAATTAAACTCTTATATCATTCTATCTATTCATTAGATAAAAAAATGCTGACTTCATCTATCTGCAGTAAAACCAGAGGACACGGCCTACAAATTCAGACCTCCACCGGTGTTAGAAAAGGTTTTTTCTCGGCAAAAGTAGCAAACGCATGGAACAGTCTAAGTGAAAAGACGGTCACATCCGAGAATTATCAGTATTTATTTAAATAATCTTTATTCTGATATCAGACATACCAAATTTAACTACCATTTTTCTTATTAGTTTAATCCCAGCCCAACTACACTGAAGCTGACTTAATGACGCTATTAACTGCTGTAAAAAAAAGCCTAATTCAAGTAATGAAAATTAAAAGAAGCTGCCAGTCTGAAAAAATATTCTAAAAGCACAACTTTTTCATATTTAAGAATTATCTAAAAAACATGAAATAGATTCTGCTTAATGACTTAATTGGAAAACTATTGTCTAAAAGCCCAGAAGTCAGAAGAACTTTCATGACTAAAATACATTTTCAATGGTAATAAGCTAATTTCAATACAAGTCTCTCCTGCTTTCTGAAAGTACAGCACTTCTATAAAAACATTGTAAGGCAAAATGGCATCAAGCAAAGAAGCAATTACCATTAATTTATATGAGAATATTCTTTGAGCATTCCCAGACCCCCACTTTTTGCAGATAAAAAAAACAAAATGAAGAGAAAGAATAAAACAAAATATGAAATATTGCAGAATTCCCGCCCGCCCCCCATTTGGTTTGGTTTGGTTTGGTTACCCCTTGGCCCCCCCAAAACATTTTCCCCTTGGTACGGGCCTTAGCTAAAACCCTCATCGGACTAATTTTAGAAAATAAACAAAAACCAAGCGAATGGGTAGAATCTTCAGAGTTAAAAATTAACCAGTGATTGTTTTATTTAATACAGTATAAAAGAAAGGACCCTTTGGTAACACAAGTTGTCTACCCTGGTTTTTCGGGATTTCGACCTTCGGCCGTTCAACAATTCAGCCATCTGAGCATTTGGAAATCAACATTCGGGTTTATGGCATTCAGGCCGGTGTAATTCAGGATTATGAACCGATCCAGGCAAATAAAATGCGATAGCACATCTTTTCTTTGAGAAAGGCTTGTAAGAGAACTATTACAAGAAGATGAAAAGACAAATGAAAATTACTTCATGCAATAGTAACAAAGATTTACTCTATATACCGTATATGCTAGTATGTAAGATGGAGGAAAAAAACACAATGCAAATAGTACACTGCGTCAAATGCACTGGTATTATGAGTTGGGGGCTGTCTACCAAAGCTTGATATGGACAGTTATGGGGTTTGAATGAGTTGCGGTTAGCAGTAGTCCTCAAAATACCCCTGTAAACCATTTGTCTTATAGTCTTGCATATACAGTAATAAGATCACAGATCTGAACCTTTTTGTAATCAATCATTGCCTGAAGTTTACACATAAAAATCTTTAAAAAAAAAAAAGGGATTATTTTAGGCTTGCTGACATTTACACAGGCCCTGTAGCACTTAAATTACTTTTAGGTTGGCATATACAATAAACCAGACTATCATTTTGTTATCACACATTTGAAAAATGCATTTAGATCTGTAATTGATGCTATAAAAATACTTTTGTTGACCATGTGTACGTGCGTTTAAACAGACACTCAGTGGGAGGGTCCGTGAAATTGTTTACCTAAGTTCTTTAAATCACCCATAGCTATTTTACATTTAAGGCAATTGAAAAGCTATAGAAATAAGCTAGGCCCATTTTGTGTACATAACGTAAAGACTTGAAAGAGAAAAAATTAAAGAAAAACCCTTGTAATTTTCAAAGATCAATACCTGTATTATCTCTTATGTTGACATCACCAACCCAGAAGAGTTTTATTCGCATAAAATAGGTATATAAAAGGGAAAATTACATTACAATCAATGAAAAGAAAAAACTGAACGCCTATTGACTCGTGAGTGTCTATTCACATACCCACAGGACAGAAAATGTAATGATATGGCTCTTTTTGTAAAAAAAAAAAAAAATGTCCGCTCTTAAGAGAATCATGTAAATACATAGTTGGCACAAATTTATCATCAGTAGACATCTATGCCTAATATTGATAAAATTCAATATATTTGTATATAGGTAAAATCCCTGTTATAACTATACCCACAGATGCTCTCACGCCAAAAGCAAAAGATATCTAAGGGAAAAGGAAAGGGTGGGAAAATGCAATTATCTAAATTTAAGATGATTGCAGTATTGGATTTCTAAAGGTTCACTGACAAAAGGGAAATGGGAATAGGAGAGCAAGAACTTTGTAGGATTCTGGAGAGGAAGGTGTTTTGGGGATGCAGCAGCTGGGTAGAGTGAAAGGAGAGCATTAAACAAGGTGGCAGAGTAGGAGAATGTCAAGGATGCAACAACAAGAAGGGAAACAGTAGCACCAAAATGGAGGCCAAGACAATGTGGGGAAATTCCAGGTACAATAAGCTTTGGGTCCTGGCTATTAGAAACTGTCAACCAAAACTGTCAACATAGGTTTCTTCAGTTTTTAAGCTGGTCTGGCTGGCTATGTATGTATCACGCATACAGGCTGCACCAATAGAAGCCTGAAAATTTTAATATTTACTCCTTATTTCCAGAAAAAACGTTTTTAATGAGGGGCTCAATTTACAATGTAAGTTTATGCTAATTTGGTCCCTTTGTGTCCAGCAACATTCACGCTTGTTTTTTTTTTTAAATTAAGACTTTTTTAGTGATCAGTACTCAACAAAAGGGAAGAGAAGTAACCTATTCATTGATCATTCCTATTTCCAATTTTTTTAATTGATCACCCCCAATAGCTGCCAAAAGACATTGCTCATGTGATGGTTTCTATTGAGTGACTACCCAGACCTGTTTTCTTAAAATTTTGGATAAATGTAAAACATTAACAGCTCTAATGTTTGTTTTTTTTTTCTTTTTTAAAGATTTTAAAAGTTCAATAAAACGCACCCTACATACAATCAGGCCTTCTTATTACTGATTTGTGTTATTACCTGTAAGACTGCTCGGTGCTACTCAAGTCTAAAATAGCTTCCAAAGTCATTATTAATGGGTGGCTAACTTCCAAAGTCATTATTAATGGGTGGCTAATTCAACTCCATGCGATCCACATTTAACAGTTAATTAAACATAAAAATAACAGTGACTGGAGAGTGGAGAAACAGAGAGAGGAGAGATCAATTTGGTTTCTTTAACATTTAAGAAATCCTTTATCTAAACTCTATACCTGTAACTAGGTAGTCCAAACAGTCAGTTTTTGGGGGCAAAAATGTCACAGTAATGCTAATCTTTCCATTTCTCAAGTGTTCATTCTCCATAATGTTGACTAATAAAAAAACTGTTATGCATGCCATAATAAAGAATGTCCAATTCTGAATCTGTTGGTATCTTATTTGTCACCATTGGACTTAAATTGAAAATTCGCTGTAAAATTCCTTTTAATGTGTTTACAGTGCCCAAACTAAGCTGTGACGGTTTTTTACTGTGGTCGAAATAAAAGGTTTCTATAAATAAAAGATTGCTGACACCTCCTCTTTCGATGTATGTCTTTGGAACCAATATCACCTAGTAGAAAAGTAAATGTTCTTCAGTTTTCGTATAAAATTTAAGCACATATTAGTTTCGTATAAAATTTAAGTACATATTAAAAAAATGATGGCTTTTCAGTTTTATAGGGTGTTGTAAAGGCCATTTTTTGTAAGTGTTCAATTTGCTGCGAGTCCGCAAATGAATAAATAATCATAATTAGTGAACTAATAGGAGTAGAGAAACAAATGAGGTATCAAAATGTTCAGAATGACAAGACCTATAAGGGGAAACAGGCACCAGATGTATAAGATCTTCCTGTAAAAACTCATTGGAGCACCACCACCCCCATTTCCCCCCTAAGAAATGGCTTAAAAGGTAAATGTAACCTTTGTTGTCCAGAACTTGAGAAGTTAAAAAAGAAACGGGTAATAGATGAGAGAAATTCAGGGAAATGCAAATTTTTCTTAATACAGGCCTTCCCACTGCAGAGCGGTTGATGGTGAGCTCCAAAATAGCTAAATTAATCATGGCTCGGTAATAATGTGGTTGGCTCTCCTGGACCCTAACACCTGCGTTATAATGGGGGATGCATGTATTCCCTGCTGTAAGAGGGGAGGGGTCTTAGATACGGTAGGTATCAGTCTTTTTATCAAAAATATAAAATCTTGAAAATTCTTAAATTTTATATCGTTCAATACAAGAAAACCTAACACCAGATTACAGCCTTAAACTCTCCAAATAGAATTTGTAATAACTATAAAATTTCATTCAGAAAACAAAAATAACTTAGCACCATTCATAAAAACAATACTGATCACACCAAGTTGTGCAAGGCTTTTCTTTTTAATGTTAATTTCCAGATCTTCAATATCTATACATATAATTATTTTAATATTCGCACTACAAGATTTCAAAGAAATTATTCAATAACTAAATGTGCTGTAGGCTATCATAGTGCACGTCATAAGTTCACAAGACCAACAGATCCAAGATTATCAGGCTTATTAACAGGCCTGTCACCATGGTACAGCGAGTGTGTGTGTGTGTGTGTGTGGGGGGCATCCATTAAGTCTGCGAGTAGAAGTGTGCTGCGTTGCTAAAAAAGCGCTAAATTCTTTTGAAAAATAGCCCCAAAAATGCCAAAAAGATACTAAAAAAGTTTTAAAAACACGACAAAAAGAAATGGCTAATTTAGCACTTTTTCGCTCTGCCAAAACAAAAAATAGCCAAGTGTATGATGAAAGAAGTTTCAAGCGCTGGAGATGTGTCATAAAAATGGTTTATGTTGTAAAAATTAGCACACTACAATTCACGCCACATTCACCGGGGGGGGGGGGGGGGGGTTCAAGTGATTTCCAGGAGGGGCCCCCCCTTGGTGACGGGGGTGCTTATGGAAAGAGAAAACCAGGAAATTTCTTCACCACAAAATGAAAAGCCCTAATATTTCAAGTGAAAAAAAATCAACTGTATAAAGTATTTCAAGTGAAAAATAAACCGTATAAAGTATTTCAAGTGAAAAATCAACCATATAAAGTATTTCAAGTGAAAAATCGACTGTATAAAGTTAAATTTATTGATACAGCAATTCAGATAAGTCTTAAAATCAACTCATGTATACTTTGGTAACCGAACCATTTTCCAATAAAACAAAACCATGGCTCAAAAAATACAATCTGCTAATAAATAATCCTCTAGGAAAAAGATTTATATATGAGTAGTCAAACAAAGAAAACTAATATTGTTTTACTTTCAGGTATATAAAATGCAATACAAAACAAGTCTGGTTAGTTACTTGATGAAACTTTTGGCAGCATGTTGTGTTCGTTAGACAGTGATCACTAAAAAAGTCTGAATTTTAAAAAAAAAACAAGCGTGAATGCTGCCGGACACAAACTAAGGGACCAATTTAGCATAAACTTACATTGCAAATTGAACCTCCCACTAAAAACCTATTGGGGAGGTTTAAAAAAATGTTTTTTCTAGACATAATGAGTAAATGTTTACATTTTCAGCCCTCTAGCTCCATTGGTGCCGCCTGTACGCTTGATACATACATATATAGCCAACCAGACCAACTTAAAAACTGAAGAAACATACGTTGACAGTTTCTAATAACTTATATCTACATTCACAACACTTTTTTTGTAAATAAGCTACTTTTAAGTCACTACATTAACAATAATGAAGTATATATATAGGTTTCCCTGCTATCCAAAAGGAGAGCATTTCTATAAAAACCTTTTTATAAGCTGAAATGGCATAAAGTGAAGAAGCAATTACCATTAATGTACATGGGAAAATTTTAAGCATCCTCAGATGTTAATAGTTAGGATGGTATGTCAGGCTGAGTCATCAGGGGTTGTGGTGGTGGGAGGTGAGGAGACTGGGGTGTATAAGAGAGAAAGTAAGAGGTTAGTAGAGTCACGGTCAACATGGAAGGAGCTTGGAAAGGCTTTTGTCCAACAGTGGACTTATGCTTGATGATGAGAGATATATGTGTGTTTCCCCTGCAATCTGAAAGTAGAACGTTCCTATGAGACCTTTTGTAAACCGAAATGGCATAAAGCGAAGAAGCAATTATCATTAATTTATATGGGAAAATTCTTTTAGCATTCCCAGACCCCAAAAATGGTGATGGAGATAGGCTGAGTCATTGGAGGTTGGGCTGGTGGGCGGTACATGACAATGGGGTGTAGGAGAGGGAGGGAGAGAGAGAGAGTGTACACTGCTTCTATAACAGCTCACTGCAAATCAAACGCTGAATGCTATTTTTCCATAAAAAGAGAAAAGAAAAAGATACCTCTACTAGAATCTAACATTGACTGGCTCGTAAATATGGGAGCCGGCAGATTCACCAACAGCAAATTACCGACATTTATCGAGATGTAAAATTCATCGAGATACAATTCACTGACATACCAAGATCTTTAAACTTACAAAAAGGTTAAGAATTAAAAAGAATTTACAGGAACAAAACTATATTAAAGATTTTAGCAATCGTTCGGCAGAGGGCCCTTGCGGGTTTTCAGCTATTTATGTACTTGTGATGAGAAAAAAAAGTTAAAAACTTGTATAAGAATTTGTGTTTACAACACAAATAACAAGGAGTTTAATCGTCTGAAGAACCATTTGAATATTGTATAAGAATTATTTTTATTGTAAGAAATATTTATACCATTATTCATAAAAAAAATGAATGGAAAATTTTTCAATCTACAAATTATATTTTTCATGTTTAGAAACGGGGATGTTTGTCTTTTAAAAAGTTGTTTCCAGTATAAACAATGGGACGTAATAATTTTACATGTTGGTAATTTGCTGTTGGTGAATATGCAGTAACCCAGTAAATACCTCCTTTCTTTTAATTTGAGTACTATAAAGTGTATAAATGAGTATACCAACTTTTGTTTAGACAATTTAATCTCTTCTTCCCGTGTTTGATGTTGACAACGTTTCAGTAGATTCATTCTATGGCCTTCTTCAAGTGTTATATGCAATATCCAGTGGCGTTTCTAGTTCTTAGAAAGTGTGTGTATG
>VCCN01003609.1:968713-984397 GCA_006491835.1 Architeuthis dux | reverse complement strand
GCACAAGCCTGGGCAAAGCGAATGGAGATCTTGGGTGGACAGAATCTCCTCTCTACCTCACTGATATAGTCCAAAAGAAAGCAGAGTAATACATTTGGCATCAGTTTCGCTGCAGGAGCTACCCGAAGGAAATCAAAGTTGGCATCCAGCTGCATGGTTTGGAATCAGAGTTGTCCATCTCTTAGACTGGTTGCCAACCAAGCCTAGAGAGCCCTGTCAGCCTTGCTATTTACCCTTAGCTGGGGCGGGGGGGGACATGGATTCATGCCTTTCCCAAGGGCATTAGAGCAAAGTGAACGCATACGGTCTCAGCCAGAGTTTGAACTTGGTTCGCCAATTCCATTCTGCGTGCTGTTAACTATTAGGCCACCCACACCTCCTTTCAATCAAGACTAATATTAAGATACAGAAGTATATTGTAAAGATTTGATGAGAGATTCTAAATTCTTGAGCATTTTAAGTAAGTTCAGCTTTTAGAATGTTTTACAAAAGCTGTAAAAAACTAGCATTCCAAGGGAAATTATGAATCACCGCCACCTATATTTGCTTCTTTTTACCCCATAAATTAAACAGTGGTGGTGGACAGTGAACACTAAAAAAACAAAAAAAAAACAAGTGAGAATGCTGCTGGACACAAACTAAGGGATCACTTTAGCATAAACTCACATTATAAATTAAACCCCCACAAAATACCTATTTTGGGGGGGTTGAATTTTCAAAAAACAAAAAAACACATTTTCCCCTACTCATTGAGGGGAACGTGTGTGGAAAATTTCAAGTTTCTACTATGAACGGTTAGGGCTGGGCTAAGTCCGGATACATAAATAGATAGTTACATATAAATGTGTGAACACATGAATAACCTAAACCCAGCAACAGTGTTAAACCGATCTGTTGTGGGTAGCAGTGATTAAAAAATAAAGCTTTAAATATAATGTTAAAGAAAATTATGCAGATCTGATCTTGGAGAACAATTTCAAAGCAGCAAAAATTTTCATTCAATTTAGAATTGACAATGACTGAAAAGCCAGTTACAATTTACATTATAAAAGAAATTGTTGTAGTAGTTCACCTCTCGGCAGCTTTGTCAGAATGACCATGAACTTGTCACAAAATTGACACCCATTGACAAAAGGAAACTATTCAATCAGATAACAGTTTAATTGATTTCCATAAAATACATATCATTTAACAGAAAGAAAGAAAAATCTGATATAAAAATTATTTTCTTCCATTACATAGAAGCAGTGTTATTGTCAAACTCCAGGATAAAGTCAGATTTGACTTTACTTTTCTATGTAACAAGAACAATTCTCACCAAAGATATTGTCAAACTCCAGGACAAAGTCAGAGTTGACTTTACTTTCCTATGTAACAAGAACAATAATAAATGGCCCAAATTAATAAGTTGTATAAAAACAACTAAAATTAGGATGAAGGAAAAAACTAGTCAAATTTAATAAAAAGTGGTGTGTTACAATATTTCATCCAATAATAAGTGGCCCGAATTAATAAGTTGTATAAAAGCAACTAAACTTAGGATGAAGGTAAAAACTAGTCAAATTTTTTTAAAAAGTGGCCAATAATAATAAAGATTGAGTTATTTTATAATAGAAGAAGCTATTTAAAAATAGCTCCTGCTAATGTTTTACTTCAAGAGATGACTATAGCAGTTGTTTTCTACTGAAATCTATCATTTAAAACTATCACTGATGTTCCACTTCTGATATCAGTGTAATAGATAATATTAATTTTAATCTACTAAAGAAAAAGCACATTAAAAATCCATTTTTTCATGAAACTTGACACCAATTGTTTTGATTAGATGTAAAAAAATTGATGTACCATAATAAGCATTATAAACCAGGCAATGCATTCTAACCTTGCTAGTAGATATTCACAAAACTTAGCCTAGTCTGGTACAAGGTCACAGTAGTAAAATTATGAAGATCAAACTCACTTGCAATGGTTTGAGAGACAAGCTTGCTAACCATCACTATGAGAGATGCTCTCTTGCTAATAACTGAATTTGGGTATCAAGCAAACATATCCTAGAAGCCATTAGCAAATGCAAACGGCTATGGGCAGGCCATGTTGCAAAAATATCAGACAACTGCTGGACATTGCAACATGGATCCCGCAAGATCATATACAAAGTTGTGGCCAGCAAAAAATAAGATGGCATGATGATTTGTACAAATTTAGAATGTTTAGGCTCTGTGACACTTGGAAGCGAAAAAACTTGCAGACCTTGGGAAAGTCCTATATCCATCAACAGGACTTTAAGAGAGTGGTAGTGATCAAGCAAGCAATACAAGTCATAAAAGAAAGTAGCCATCCAAGGGAAGTTATGAAACACCACTACCCATAAATGCTGTGTTGAGGGTGGTCAATTAAAAAGTTGGAAAAAGGGGTGATCAATGAATAAGTTACTTCTCTCGCCCTTTGACTAGCTGTGAACACTAAACAATTTCTGAATTTTCAAAAAAACAAGCAGGCACAAACTAATGACCAATTTAGCATAAACTTACATTGCATATTGAACCCCCCTCTAAAAACCTATTTAGGGGGGAATTTTCAAAAAACAAAAGACATTTTCTCTACTCATTGAGGGGAGTGTGTTCAAAAATGTTACTATGAACAGTTAGGACTGATCGAAGTCTGGATACATAGATAGATACATATAAATGTCAGAACACATGAATAACCTAAACCCAGCCATAAACCAGTGTTGTGGGTAGTGGTGATTAAAACCCGGTAGGCGGAAATAAAATGAATATGTGAATAAACAAATGATAGCAGCTGTTGTCTGACCAATGAGTAAGAAGGTCAGATAAGTAACAGAAGGGACAGGGGTGGGGGTGGGGGTGGGTTGATAGGGAAGTCAGATGTTGGAGTTGGTTTTAGTAGGAGATCCAAACATGACTTGCAACAAAGATTAGAGCAATGATTCTAAACGTGGGGCATATACCCCACAAGCAGAGCAGGATTAACTATACAGCAAAAGTAGGATATGCTATGGGCCCCTCATTTTCAAGGGCCACGCGCTAAATACTTGCAAGCTATAAATTCTGATTCACCATTTGCTATACTACCTTCAACTTTCATAAACAACTGGGTCTTTAAGGTTAGTCGCTTTTAGCCAATTATCACCTTTAATTGGGGTTATTATCTTAATACAGTAATTAATGGGAGCGTGGTATCTATGTGATACATTTACGACACATAAATACAAAGGTATTAGAAACTGAAGTCATAGCCGTTGCATAAAGATCAGAATGAAAAAGAAGTAATACTATTACTGAAATGTCAGACGACTCATTAACTTAGTGAGGTATAAATGTGATGAGGTAATTGCATTGTTGTTACTAAATTTTACACACGAAAGAAAGTGCTTTAAAGTTCATATAGCAGTATTTTCTTTTCCCAAAGAATTTGTTTCTTTACAGATATTTACCCACTTAAGATGAGCAGTATTAACAAAAGAAAAGTTTGTCAGTATTCAGAGGAGGACTTCAAGTTTGGCTTTGTACCTGCTGTGCACAATGAACAGGTACCAGTTTGGTTTTATACCTGCTGTGCACGATGAACAGGTACCAGTTTGGCTTTGTATCTGCTGTGCATGATGAACAGGTACCAGTTTGGCTTTGTACCTGCTGTGCATGATGAACAGGTACCTTTCTGTCTATTATGCCAACAATGTTTCACCAATGAAACGTTGATTTTAATTTTTATTCTCCTTAATTTAAAACTCTAAATTTTGGTAAATTTCTGAATTCTACCTTTTCAAGACCAAATTTCTGAATTCTACCTTTTCTACACCAAATTTCTGAATTATAGTATGGGAATTAATAAAAAATTATACACGTGTGAAAACATATGAGAATTTCTTTTTGCCACATGATATATAATTAAATTTGTTTATAGTAAGGGAGACATCAAATTTTATGAGCCGTTGAGGTGGAGAATGAACCACAAAAGGTTAAGAACCACTGGATTAGCAAAAAGTGAATAACAAAACCCTAGCAAATAGATGGCTTGAATCTAGGGTTTTAATTCATTCAGACAATTTAGTTTGTTCCTTAACCTTTTTGTGTCCTATGCTAATATCTTTAAGACAGTTTCAATGCAGCTGATATTATTAGCAATCATCTAAAAGTAAAGATTCTTCTTAAATTATATTATTTTAGGAAAGTACAGTAATCTTTGTCACTATGTCCCCCGCCCCCCAAACACTAGCATAGCCCAACCAAATTTGGTATGCATATTTATTGGGCCTAGGGGAACAACTTAGACTATTTGGTTTTTCCCAAAAAAATGTTTTACGGGTTTTAGAGAAGGGTTCTATTTACATGTAACTATAATGCAAAACTGAACCCTTACTTTCTGTTCAATATACATATACCTACTAGGTTGAAACCGCCCAATAGGGCAGGTTTTTAGCTACCCGGCGGGTGCCCTTCCATAGGAACTAGCAGCCTGTGTTTACCAATTAGTTCAGATTACATTTCTCTACAAATAAGATCCATTAAGACATTGTCTCACAAAGTAAACACTCCAATAAATGTTAATCAAAAAAGAAATGGTTACTGGTGAAACACGAGAGCACTCAGAGAGTGTATACCTCTGCCAATGCCATTGAACAATCAGGTTACAGACCGCAAACTATGCTGTGACAAAAGCTTGCAATAATTATTCATCAGAAAAATCCCTTTGATCCATGACTTATTTTAACACTTGACTATTTCCCTTATTACACTTGAAAAGGTGAAAAATTATCCCATCTCACAATGTTAACCAAATCCGCCAAAGAATACTTGGATCCACCCTAAATTTAATCAATTATTCATTGGACCATGGACTACTCTACCACAAAATATCATTGAAGTTCATTGAGAACTTTTGGAGATATCGTATGGACAAACAGAGAGACAAACATGGCATAGGTAAAAATGAAAAACTTGATCAGAATTTGTTGAATGTTCATCAAAATGTTCATCAAAATGTTCCTCATGCCTAACAAGTCTAGACTATTAAATGTGCACATGAAGATACAAAAAGGTTTGAATGACAAGCTTACTAACCATCACTATGAGAGATGCTCTCTTGCTAATAACTGAATTTGGGTATCAAGCAAACATATCCTAGAAGCCATTAGCAAATTCAAATGGCTATGGGCAGGCGATGTTGCAAGAATATCAGACCACTGCTGGACAGTGCAGCATGGATCCCTCAAGATCATATACAAAATTATGGCCGGCAAAAAATTTTCCCAAAACAAAAGAAACATTTGCCCATGAAGATACAAAAAGCACATGTACAATGTCTAGCCTTACAAGTTTCACAGAAGATTGATGAGCATGCGAGTGTGAGTCAGAGTCGGTCCTTGTCCTTCCAAACAGAGCTTGGCAGAACAAAGATAAAAAAAACAGAACAAAGCCAGATTCCCAAGTAACAGAGGTAATCATCAATTAAAAGAACAGGTCTGGTTAGTCACTCAATAGAAACTGTCATGGGTCCAATGTCTTTTGGCAGCATGCAGCGTTGGGGGTGATCAATTAAAACATTGGGAAAAGCGGTGATCAATGAAACATTGGAAAAAGCGGTGATCAATGAATAAATTATTTCGCTCGCCTCTTGTTGGATCACTAAAAGGTGTGAATTTTCAACAAAAAAAAGCACAGCTGGACACAAACTAAGGGACCAATTTAGCATAAACGTACATTGTAAGTTGAACCTGTACTAAAAACCGGAGAGGAGGTGGGGGCAAAGAATTTTTAAAAGTTTTTTGTAGTCATAGTCCCTATAACTCCATTGGTGCGGTATATGTGATAGCCAGCCAAAAATACTTAAAAACTGAAGAAACCTATGTTGACAGTTTTGGTTTCAAGTCTCAAATTTAGATCTAAGCTAGTATCTTGAGAATGTGTACCTGTATTTTTAAAATATTGGACCAACTTGAAGGCTTTCTAATTGGGCTTTAACATTGCCTCTCGATTATAATGCTGTTGATGCATTTAACTTTGTTCATGGCCAAGATTTGCATAATTAAGTTCATATACCTTCAGAAAGAGAATATAATTTTTACACTTCTATCAACGAAAAGATACAAAAATACTGAGAAAGGATTTTTCATTGCACTCTAAATATACTTCACTGAAAGGACAAAATAGTCTTTCACTGAGCATTTGTTTAGAGCTGCAGAGTGGCTTAACTGTTAGCGGCACAGAAAACGGAATCGGCGGACAGAGTTTGAGTTTCGGACGAGGCTGTTCGTGTTCACTTCGTACTAATTCCTGTGCGAAAGGCATGAATCGAATTCTCTTCCCCAGCTACAGGTAAATAGCAGGGCAGTTGGAGCCCTTTAAGGCAGTCAATCTAAGAGAAAGTTACTCTGACAGGAAAAAAAAAATCTACAGTTTGCCAGGTCCAAAGGACTATGGTTGAGCATGGCGCTAGCAACTCCACCCCCCCCCCTTTAAAAGATCTACTTGCTATGGAAACCGTAGCAGAGTAGTTGCGGCGCTATGCTCCACAAGGAGTCTACAGGAAAATCAAGCATTGTTGAAAATTATTCAAATCACAACTTGGGTTTTGTTATTACTATAGTACAATAGAACAGAAAACAAGGGCAGAGTAACTTGGGTCATGGAGTTTTCATTGGTGTCCACAGGTGTTCTAGTATATAATTGGAAAAGTGATTTTATCTTCTAATACACATGAAAGCTCAGTTATACAATCAAACAAAATACCTATGAGAAAGGTATACAAAACTAGTACAGCTGGCTGTGAGCAACAAAGAACAGGAAAAAAAGAAGCTTTCTTGTGGAATCTAACAAACAAGCCTTGAGCAACCAATTTACATATCTAATAATGGAGGAAATGTCAAAGGGTTTTGTAAGGATTGCAGCAACCGAAGACTTAATGAATGTACCTACAAGTAGGAAGTACAATACTTTGATGAAAGGCTGAGCAAATGGCGCAGACAATTCACATGAGCAAAACATTGCTTACGCATGAGCAAAACATTGCTTACACAGTCTGGTTCCAATACACCTGGGTAGTGTGATATTAGATAACATTGATTTCTTGGCTCCTGTCCTTACTCCACACAGAGAAAATATCAAGAAAAAAAGTATTGCCGGCTTCAACAATATGGAAAGGAAGGACAAATACAGCAAAGTTGGTAAAACAACTGAGAATTTGTTGGAGATTTCCTAGCAATTAATGGACAGAATTATTCTTTGAAGTACTGTTAAAAACTAGAAAGCACTCAGAGAGCACATACCACTGCCAATGTAGCTGAGCGGTTTGGTAGGTAAAAGAGATAAAGCCTTTCGGCGTGGTAGTACAAAAAAAACAAAACAAGTGGATCAGAAGGTTTTTGGTCTCCCCAGAATGTAGGTCAACATGGGGATGACAGAGCTTTGGACAACGTGGGATTTGCTGTGCACTGATTGGCTGAGTGGAAGCAAAGGGAAACTTTTGAATTTTGGGGGGGATTTCGGTTGAGAGTTGAGCCACTGACCGCTAGGGTGTAAGGTCTGTTAACGTGCGGCTGCTACTAAGATGAGCGACAGTTGACAAAGGGACGTGAGAATGATGGATGGTTAAGGATGAAGGTTATGGGTAGCAAACAGTAATTCGCTTTGTTGTCTTCGCATTTTTATCAGGCAGTTTATAAAAACTGCAAATAAATCAAATTCCTATATCACCTATTTTTTGCATTGCCTAGTTACCTTTAGATATGACCCACCTTCCCATTTTCAGCTGTGTACAGCAGACCTGACAGACTCGAACAAGAACCACTGTCCCCATCTCGTCAGGTACCGGGATCTCCACAACATTATTTTGATGTGAACCACACAGGTGCATTGTTACACCAAACAAATTCCAGGATCCGCCCCAAAATTTAATCCTTATTGTGGCCCACCCTTCCACAAAATTTCATTGAGAACTTTTGGAGATACTGTGTGGATAGACAGACAGAAAGATGCTTCGTTGGCAGAGGTAAAGGAAAAGGTTTGATCAATGGTTAACAAAGAAGTTATTATTTTAAGCAATAAAATATAACAGATTAGCGTTCCAAGGGAAATTATGAATCACAGCCACCTAGATATGCTTCTTTTTACCTTGTAAATTAAACAGTGGTGGTGGGCAGTGTTCACTAAATAGTCCAAATTTTCAACAAAAAAAACCAACTGAGAATGCTGCTGGACACAAACTAAGGGATCAATTTGGCATAAACTTACATTGTAAATTGAGCATCCCAATAAAACCTATTTTGGAGGGGAATTTAAAAAAAAAAACATTTTCCCTACTCATTGAGGGGAGTGTGTGTGTGCAAAATTTTTGAAGTTTCTACTATAAAGAGTCATAATTCCATTGAGCACTCAAATTTCTAGATGCTACTTTATCAATAGAATAAAGCTGCATGGTTAAACAGGATTCCTAAGGCTTTATTTTTGATTCACAAACCTCTTTGTTCCCTAGAGAAAAGCATATAAGAACATTAAGAATACTTCAATATATGCACCACACCCATGGATTTAGTGCTCTTCTAGGACCAAGCAAAATCAGTGATTTTAGGTGTATAATATCGTCTTCCATACAACTTGATTTTAAATCATTAGATTAAAACTGCTTAAAAGAAAAGAAAATGTTCAGTTCAAGAACTATATGTGTTGGCTATTTGATCAGAGGTCACAGATTTGACCCCCACAGGTGTTGAAAGTTAAACAGGATATCGACGACAACAAAGTTATAAACACGATATCGACAACAAAGTTATAACAGGATATCGATTGCAAGGTGTCCAGGACTGGAAACAGACACAAAAGTCATAAACAGGATATTGACCCTGACTGCAGATGGCGGGCTGGAAAATCAGTGTGGGCGTTCAAACCCGATAAAAGTGACACAGATCGCCTTTGGAAGCAAGAGTGAGACACCGGACGCCCTCAGAGAAGCAGACAGCAGCTGGGCCTGGGAGCACGGGGCCAGTTCCACTCATGGATCCGCCCCCAAATCACCCTGTTGGGAACAGTCTGTCGGCTCTCATTGTCTCTCCCACTATTCATTCTCCGCCATAACACAATGTATCTTATGAAATAAAAATATATCCTCATATTTTTATAGACAAGTCCCGAGTCTTCCTTTTTCTCCAAGTTCAGGATTTTCCTCCTGCGGACCAAGATGGCTGGCTATACAACATATGCACAAAGTTAAAAAATACTTTGCTTTACAGAAAGCAAAGATAATCACTCGTATTAAAAAATATACAGTATATCATATTTAAGTCAAGATTTCTTTTGCCTAAAAAGTAGACTAAAATTAACACCTCTACTTCAAGTCAGTCATAAAGAAAGGACAAAACTTCAGTGTGGACAAATGTCTGAGTGAGCAATAATATCAGTAGTTGTAAATCAATTCAAACTCGCTTATTTCAGTCAATGTTGAATAAGGATTACATTTACAAGTTATCATTTATTTATATTCAGTCTGTGTTCAATAAAAAGTATGGAGCCAACTTGTGTGTTTGTTTTTGTTTTGTTTTTTCTCGCTGAACTGAAATCATCAATATGATTGTGATTTTGGGCCTAACTTATATTCAAGTCGTCGGATTTACTTGGCTCTTCTACTCTAATTTGACTTTATATTATACTCACAGTCGACTTATATTCAAAAATATACAGAAATCTATTTTTGGTAAAAGAAAAAAAATCCAATTCTATCTTTTATGCAAAAGCTGATCAGCTTTCCAAAGGTAACCAATCAAAATTCATGAGTGAAGTTTCTTAGTTATGGCATAATCAATTACAAAACGATCACAATAATCGGTGTGATTACAAGGTAATTTTGTCTCATCTGTTGCTATGACAATATTGATGATTAACATAAACAGATATATAGCAGCCATTCTCAACCTTATTTTGGCCATAGCTTGCCTTAAGAGCAATGTTGCCAACTCAAAACATTTTCGCACTAGTTTGACAGCCAAAAAGCACTAATTTTTTTAAAAATAGCCAAAAATGGCCAACAACTGTCCAAAATACAGTAAAATAGTCAAAAATAGCCAAGAAATGGCCAAAATTTTTAAACGCAAACATGCTAATTTAGCACCATTTTGCACTGCCAAAATGAGAGGGGTGCTAAATCGGCAACGCTGCTTGAGAGCTCTTTTCAGGTTCAAACAGGGATACGACATGAACAGACAGAAATTCATTTATTATTTTAGACTAGAAAGCACTCAAGAGAGCGCATACCTCTGCAATGCGGTACACTAATTTAATCAAAGAAAAATTCCTGGATCCACCCCCAAATTTAATCACATCTTCCCTAATCCATAACCCACGCTTGCACAAAATTTCATTGCAATTCATTAAGAACTTTTGGAGATATTGTGTGGACAGACATGAGCGAATACAGAAATTTATGAAAAAAAAAAAAGATTGGAAAAATATCTCTCAATCAAAAACAAATTCATGGATCCGCCCCAAAATCACTTCTTCCATAGCCTATTGTCCACTCTTCATTGATTACTTTTGAAGATATTGTGTGGGCGGACGGACAGAGACAGACAGACGTGACCGAATACATATACTTCTCCAACTTCATTGGCAGAGGTAAAAATGTGTACAACTTTTATACATGTATATATAGTGATATTTTGGATGTGTTTATATGGAAGATAACATACGGGATAATGTATTTTACTAACTCACTTTCAAAAGCTTAAATTCTTTAATGTACTGAAATGAAAATTAGTACTGTTTAATAAGCCAAATATTATAATATTAAAGTTTGTTAAAATGAATCTTACCTATCCAACACTGAAGATTAAACTACAATGGTCTGAACTTCTAAATTATACTTTATATAGCAAATCCCCATGAAATAATTCAGATATAATTGAATTTCTATGGGATGATTTTAATTTTAGAAAAAAAACTACTGAAATCATTTTAGGCACAATAGTCCATTGTTTGCAATGGTGGGTAGGAGATATTTTTATCAGCAAAATTGTTAAGTGGAAGAGTCCATTATTACAGACAGAGAAACAGAAAAAATCATACCATTCATTAAATAAGTAGATTAAAAGTTACCGTTAGAAAGCACTTGATTTTTTTTTTACTGGGCGTGGCAGGAAGACATACCAAGAAAAAGCAGATGTTTTTGTCTATATTAATATTTATGAAAATCAAAAAACCTACATTACAAAACAAGCAACTTTCACACCAAATGACTATAACAAAAAAGTGTGATGTGAGAGAATGGGGGCCTTTGTATCAACATGGTAACACTAGATTCCATTGTGTAGCTAACATCAAAGCTAAGAGCTAACAAACTGTTCCGATATTGGACATTCCTGCAAACACAAAGGAATACCCAAATAACAATCAAACTTCTATATAATGCTTTAGCATTTATACACAGATTTACTCTGACTAGTGTCCTCTTTTTGGTTGTTATCACGTTTTGGTCGTTGTACTCTCCAGGTGTCGTAGTTGGTAACCTTCTGGGAATTTTGAACCAAACTCTTTATTCAAAGGTAGGATGTTCTCATTCCACTGTCCATACCAGAGGATATCTCATATCAGTTAATTCTTCTTAGTTAATTCGTCCCTTCGATGTCGTTTGTCTGCATCTTCTACTGAACCAGAGTATATGATTTTCTTGCACTACCCAACCCAGGGATTGAACTCACAACTGCCAGGTAGGTTACTACATAAGCTTAAACAACACTTTTAGCCATGTGTCCCAAACGAGTGCAAAAAAGTCGTACTCTGTTCCTGTGGATGAGGCAGATAGGCGACATTGCGAGAATAAACTAACTAAGAAGAATTAACTTGTATGAGATATCCTCTGGCATGGACAGTGGAATGAGAGCAATCTACCCCCGTGGATTGAATATTTGAAATTCCAAGAAAGTTACCACCTACAACAGATGTTGTATAGCCACGGGTCTGCAGGAAAAAAATCCTACACTTGGAGAAAAACCAAGACTGGAGACTTGTTTTATAAAAATATGAGGATATATTTTCATTCCATCAGACACATCGTTCAGTGGTGGAGAATGAAGAGTGGGAGAGAGACAATGAGAGCAGGCAGACTTTTCTTAGACAGCAGAGCATACGGGTCCTTTGACAACAGGGAAATTGGTCCTGTCATCGTTCCAAGCGTAAGGAATCACTCTGCTCTCCGAGGGCATTCTGTGTGGCTTTTATCAGGTTCAAACGCCTACACTGATTTTCCAGCCTGCCCCCTGCAACTCAGGGTTTTAGTCACCATCCTGTTTATGACCTTTCCACACCTGATGTGTCTTCCGATACCTGGCCTCTACAGCTCAGGGTTTTAGTCAATATCCTGTTTATGACTTTTCCACACCTGGTGTGTCTTCCAGTCCCTGGGTTTTGGCTGTTATCCTGTTTATAAATTTCAACACCTGTGGGGGGTCAAATCTGTGACTTGTCCACGGCTGCCTAAATATCCAACACAGACACAACTTTGTGACTATAACAACCAAAATGAGGACACTAGTAAATTAGTGTATACTAATGCTAAAGCATTATATAAAAGTCCTATTGTTATTTGAGAATTCCTTTGTGTTAGCGTGAATGTCCAATATTGGAGTAAATCAGTGTATAATGATAATTCCTCATCTAAAAAATCCAGACAAAAATGCTTTAGCATTTTAGAATTTCCCATCACTGTTTAGCATTTAGTTTAAGCATTTCCCCGTAAAGCATGAGAAGAGATACCCAAACGAGTTTGGGAATCTAAGAAAGAGAATATGTAAGATATATGAGAGAGGGGAACAGTGGTAGAACACCTCTGCAGCAGACAGAACAGCAACAGTGGGAAGGCTGCAAAATAGTCACACTGTTGTGGTGTATCAATACAAGAAAATGCCGCTGCAATCAGGCTGATGCTGCAGCGGAGAAAGCTGGAGTTGGCCATCATCACTTCAATAGAACAGGATTACATCAAGCCTGTAAGGAGCAGGTGAATAATCAATGAGTGGCGGTGGGAGTTGAGTGGAGCGGATTCTGCTGCAGTCGGGTGGAGCAGACTGTAATGCAGCTGACCACTGCAAGAAGTGGGAAAAGGATGAAAAAGAGGGTAAGGGGTGTATGGCAAACATAACCTTGTCACTAAGATAAGCATTACACCTACTCGGCTGAAGATGATGGAGTTGGGAGTGGTCGGGGTGAAATTTTAATAGTTATTGTTCTTAAGCAGCAGAGTGAGTAGTTAGAAAAAGCAACAACAATATAGTATAAAAGTACAAGTGTCTTTATATAGCTATACAGAGGAAGACGCTTATTGTGATCACTTTGGGACAAGGTCTTTTCGATAACAACTGGTTGATAACATTAAGCAAAGGATATAAAAATTGGAACAATTTTCATTGTTATAAATTCATTGTTGATTAGAATTTGGGTAAAAATATCTGACAAGATAATATTGATAGTGACAATATGGAAAAAACAAACAATTACAAACAATGGTTTTTCCAGTTGTTTACAATAAAAGTTGTTTATAACAACGAATTTGATATTAATAGTGACAATGTGTCATTGGATATAAACATTGGAACAATTTACATTGTTATAAATTCATTGTTGATTAGAATTTGCATAAAGATATCTGACGAGACGATATTGATAGAGACAATATGGAAAAAACATTTACAAACAATGTGTTTTTACAGTTGTTTATAGCAAGAGTTGTTTATAACAATGAATTTGATATTAATAGTGACAATGTGTCACTGTTAAGCAAAGGATATCAAAATTGGAACGTTATAAATTCATTGTTGATTAGAATTTGGATAAAGATATCTCACAAGATAATATTAACAGTGACAATATGGAAAAACAAACATTTACAAACAATGTTTTTCCAGTTGTTTATAACAATAAATTTGATATTAACAGTGACGATGTGTCACTGTTAATATCAAATTCATTGTTATAAACTTTACATTATAAAAAGATTAATATGAATTTATATTTTTATTTAAAAATTTTTTTCAATTATTTTTAAATAAAAGTTTTTGGGACCAACTTATTTTGATAACAATAACAGTTTTATAGCATTATCTGTGATTATAATTATATTAGTCCTTTCTGCTGGGGTGGGCCACTCCTTTACTTAAGACGCCGGTAATCGTGACTTCATGGTTGTAATAAATAAAAAGCTTCTTATGTAAATAATTAGAAAAGAAAAAAAAAAGAAAAAGTAAGTTTTTGGTTACTTTATCAAGAAATTCCTAAAGGTCTGGCATTACATCATAGCTTTGAAAAAGAAAAGGTTTGAACACACAGGTGAAGTACAATGTATAGTGTGGCAACAAAAGCTGCTAGCCACAGGCGGTTATCCTCCTCTACTACTACTACTACTACAGCAAGCATAAACAGACACCTCAAACAAGCAGTTCCTTTTAACAGAAAGAAAGACAAATACAATAAATCTTTTTACTAGAAGGGGGTACAAGGGACTGAGAAGCCACACTATTACGATAGAAGCAAATAGAAATAGATTGAATATCAGAAAATTATTATTTAGCAATAGTGTATTAGGACTTTGGAATAGACTACCGGAATATGTAGTGCTATCAAGAGATGTAAATGATTTTAAGAAGAATTATGATGTTTATTACACCACCCAAAGGTTTAAGGCCCTAGATATTGTGTAAATATGATTGTTATGTGTGTGCTTGTATATACAAATTGTATACTTTTTTCACACTAAAATAAAATGTTCTAAAAATGGTACACGAGTGGAATAAAATTATGAAGTGATTTCTATGAATGTGCATGCTTAAGATTGATTGATTGATTGTTTTGTTTAATGGCACAACGACCCTTGGTGGGTCATTTAGTGCCGGATTCAGTAGGGAGAGGGGGGATCCATGTACCCGTGACTAGAGACTTGAGTGGGGAGAATCCCAAATCCCTGTCACTGAGACAAATGCCATGAGGACCGGGATAAAGGGGGGGGGGGATCCCAAAAGCTTCTCAGGATGAACCCTGAGCATGCTAATGGTGATCACTTCCTGACCAGCTGACCAAGATATCCTGTGCAACTTCTCCCAGGATGATACCCGAGCATGCCACAAGGATCCCCGAAGGGCTGTGATTCGCTGAACTTCGAGGCCATGGCGGTTTCGAAGAACAGATACTACACTTTGATCTTAGCCAAAAGGCTGCAAAGTTATCTCCTGCATGCTTGAGAGAAAATATAGTACAATAAAAAATTTTTTTTAAAAAGCTACATGCACAAGTTAGTCACACACACATCATACACAAAACATGAGTGTAAAATACTAGACATTGTCTGGTCTACTTGAGTTTTTCATGAGCAAACTAAATGTCCTTTGTACTCAGAATATTAATCTAAGGACCGTCAAATAAAAATATTGTAAAAATGACAAGCAACATAGAAAATAATGTTATCTTATCCAAGTATTTATTACCTAAATTCTAAAATTAAATATGACTTAACACTTACACCACTTAAGTATCATACACTTGAAAAAAAACAAAAAGAAAAGAAAAAAAACAGAACTAAATGTTGCTGTGAAGTGAGAATTATCTTTGGTACAAGTTAAGTAGTGTGGTCCCTCCTACAGAGCTTGTAGTATTGCTTTATTTTCGCATCTCATACACCAATGACTGT
>VCCN01003609.1:957741-968449 GCA_006491835.1 Architeuthis dux | reverse complement strand
GTTGGCTTTCTTGGACCCCAACATCCACATTATAACGAGAGACACCTGTACTTGTACCATATCTTTTACTCATCAATAAATATTCAAAAACTAACGAAAGATTAAAACTCGCTATTTTATTGTACCAAAAACCCTCGGTCGGAATTGAATGTGGCGAAAAAAATAAAATAAAATAAATGACAAAATGTGATCTCTAACATCATGTACAAACGTAAAAATGGTCATTTTCTGAAAAAAGTGATTATTGCTAGTGATACTCTGTATTCATTTAGTGAAAGATTGACTCATTATGAATATAAAACCGAATTAACTCTTAAATTCATGAACATAGTTTCTCATTCATAAAGCAACAAATTCTACTTTTCATTCAGTCTCAAATAAAAAGCAACGTCATCAAATGTTGGTAATTTAAAAAGAAATTTATAAGAGATAAGTCAGACTGGTATGGATTTCAACTCAGTGTTGCCGCTAATGAAGAAAACATCTTGAATCTTGTGTATTGGTGTATGTCTTCTGATGTACATGTTACGGCTGTTTAGGCCATTTTCAACTCAAGATACCTTCACAGTAAATTCTATTTAAAAATAATCTGACTTTAAACTGTATAATAGGCAGGACCATGCACAGAACATTTGGAAGCATAGCCAGTGTCACTGAAACTGCAGAGGTGGAAGAAGTAGTTATTATCATGAACAGTTGTGATTGTTTGATAGCAATGCAACCTGGCAGCTCTGGTTGTGGAAACAAAACAACCCCATGCAATCAATTATTGGGATTGGTACAATGGGGACAGTACAGAAGAAGATTATGCACACCTTGAAGGACTAGCACGCATTAAGAGACAAGTGATATATGTAGGTGTGTGTTCAGACACAAACGCACACCAGTATCAAGCATTGTGAGTATAAAGACTGGGTGAGAATTAACTTTCTATTAGAAATGATATGTAACATTTGCCCTGAACCTTACACCCTGTGACTTCTTCCTGTGGGGGTGGACAAGGAGGATGTGTGCCGCACCAAACCACAAATTCCAGAGGAGGGCATTCGACATATTATGGCCAACATACCACCGGACTTCCTACAAAGGTCTACCAAGGCCATACAGAAATTGGTGGACAATGCCAGTGCCTATGTTGAATTTTAACACAGCAGGCAAATTCTACCATTGTATGGTCCAAAGTAAAGCTAGTTTGACTACAATCGACCAATAAATAATAAATGTTATTACCAATTTCCATTAGGGAGTTTCTTTTCACCAACCCTGTATATAAAACACTATTCCAATCAATCTTGGTAAAAACTATACCACACTGCACAATACACTTTGGGGATATAGCTTTCCTCCACTATCCAAATGTAGAGCATTCCTATAGAAACCATTCGTAAGCCGAAATGGCGTAAAGCAAAGAAGCTATTACCATTAATTTATATGGGAATTTTTTGAGCGTGCCCAGACACCAAAATGGTGATGATGGTATGTTAAGCCGAGTTGTCCGTGGTTGGGGTGGTGGGAGTTACAGGAGACTGGGATGTAGGAGAGAGAGGAAGAGAGTGCATTGCCTTTATAACAGTTCGCTGCAAAACAAACATTGAACGCTATTTTCCTTTTTTTTTTCAAAAAGTGTTGTAAAGTGAAATTTCGAAAGCGAGGGATACCTGTATTGGAATTAAAGGAACTATTCAACAGAATCAGAAGAAGAAGGAGAAGAATCAGAGGAAGAAGGAGAAGAATCAGATATGGCTGGAATTCTTGTACAATACACATTGGAAAAATCTTCCAATTCATCATCTTCCATCTTCATCAGGAGAGAACACAGGGTATGGTTTAAGAAAACCAAAGTCTTTATATGTAATACACATAAAATGACAATGTATACATATCAGAGGCACTGATAAAAACAGCATACACCCTAGTGGTATCAGCATCGCTCGTTAGGGGTTCTGCAGAAATTTTATACATGCATGAAAAAAGAGACTTTTGCTTCATTTGAGGTTTTTTTTATATAACGAGTAACAGTCTTGATGACATCAGAAGCACCAGAATTTTTACCAACAGAAAAAGGCCAGTAGCCGTCATTTTTTTCACCAAGATGAACAAATATACAGAAAAAAAGCATTCCAAGGGAAATTATGAATCACTGCCACCCATATTTGTTGTGTGCGGGTGATCAATTAAAAAGTTGGGCTGTGATCACTAAAAAATGTCTGAATTTTCAAAAAACAAGCGGGCACAGACTAATGGCCAATTTAGCATAAGCTTACATTGAAAATTGAACCCCCACTAAAACCCTATCTTAGAGAGGAATTTTTTAAAAAAAAGAAGCATTTTTCCTACTCATTGAGGGGTGTGTGTGTAATATTTTCAAGTTTCTACTATAAACGGTTAGGGCTGGGGGGGAAGTGCTGATGGATAGATAGATAAAATTGAACCCCCCTCTAAAAACCTATTATGGGGAGGAATTTTCAAAAAACAAAAAAAAGCATTTTCTCTACTCATTGAGGGTAGTGTGTATCCAAAATTTCAAGTTTCTACTATAAATGGTTAGGGCTGGGAAAAGTCCAGATACATAGATGTATAGATACATATAAATGTGTGAATACATGAATAACCTAAACCTTTGGTAGCGGTGATTAACTATCTTCCTGTACACTTTAGAATACAGATAATTACTTATAGATCAGAATACATTTTTGAACACACTGACGTGTCATTAGCTGTACATACAATATTTTTATGCTGGGGTTCCTTGAGATATGAAAGTTATTTCAAGGGTCCCCCCAGTCTACAAAGGTTGAGAAAGGCTGGTCTACACACTAAAGATATTTGCATACATTCTGGCAACTCTTGCATCCAGGGTACAAGAATGTTAGTAGACATACCTGTCAAGTCTCACGCATTTTGTGTGAGACTCACACATTTTGATACGTTCTCACACATTAATGGAAAATTCTCACACATTTTTATAAAAAGTGTAAAATTCTCACGCATTTTATGAAAGGTGAGAAATTTTTATAAAAAGTGAATCTTTATAAAAGTGTGAACCTTTTTGGTTAGTGATTAACAATTGTTGGTTGTTTATTTGTATGGATTCAGTATATTTTTACAGAAGTTAGCAGCTCAAACACGTCTTAAGTTGGAGGGTGGGGCGTGCCCCACCCCCCTTTTCCGGAGGGGTACAATTCTCAATCATTTTCAACAGTGAAACTTGACAGGTATGAGTACACACATCAGAACCAGCAATGAATAATGTGCACACCTCGATTTTCAAGCACACACAGACACCATACGGGTAATACAAGCATCAATGCAGAACTGAAATCAACCAGTAACCAGATGTCTACTAGCAAGTCTTTAATATAGGGAGGAGGATCCCCCTTTTCTACCAGAAATGGCTATAGCAGATACAGAGACAATCACCCTTTCAGACAGCTTCTTATGTGAACATCAAATGGAGAATGGAATAAACGTGTGAAACTACTATTACTAATAGTAGATAAAAAGGATTCCTCCCCCTCAGCAGGGAATTTCAGGGAGTGGCAGTTAAGGGGTGTTAGGAATCAATAAAAAAAACTAGGGGCTAATTTACCAGTCATTCCTTCAGAATCTGTGTTGTTAGCAATTGGGTAATAGAAAGGCGTAAAAGAGATCTACTGTTATCACATTATCAGCAGGCAGGGTTGATTATCGACAATCTTGCTGACAGGCAAACTATAGTCTTTGCAGTAAGGGAATCAGTCGTCTCTTTACCTTCGTCGTGATTGCATCATGAGATAATCAGCAAATAAAGAAAAGATGAAGTGAGTTGTTTGTGATGTGACACTGATATAAACTAACATATCTGGGTTGTAACTTGTCACTTAAAGATACCCACAGACACAGTACTTCTATTGTTTTTTTAAAAAGCTACTACAGATCAGTAGTGAAGCACTAGTCTGAAGGCTAAATATTCCTCTCTTAATCTAGGTACTGTATTTTACAGTCTATAGACACCCCCTCCTATTTTACTAAAACAAATAAATTTTTAAAAAATGTCTCAAAAGGTAAATGTAACCTTCATTGTCAAGGCCCACATTGACCAGATCTTTAGAAAAACAGGGTGATAAATGAGAGAAATTCAGGGAAATCCTTCTTTTTTTGAAAAAAATACTGCCTGCATAAAGGGGGGGGGGCTCATAGTTTTTAGGGGTTTTTTTTTAGTTTTTAGTAAGATTTACTTTTAGAAAATTTTATTAAAAAATTAGAGGAAAATTTCTATGTACATGTAAAATTTGAATATCTAATTGGTATAATTAACTATAATCACATTAAAAAATAATATCATAGGGTAGAAACTTTAGGATTTAATAGTCAAACCATATATATTTACTTTAAATCAACTTAGGAAACAGTAGCAGGACTTCGGATCAAAAATCCCAGAGAAGCAAGTCTTACAAATAGCAACCCGATTAAAATTGTCAAAGTTTGACAAAATTTTGATTTAAAGTAAATATATATGGTTTGACTATGTTCTGTTGAACTGATATTAACAATTTTATATGATATTATTTTTTAATGTGATTATAGTTAATTATACCAATTAGATATTAAAATTTAACATGTTATAGAAATTTTCCTCTAATTTTCTAAAAATAAATCTTACTAAAAACAACCTTTTTTGATGTCATACAATGCCCCCCTTATTTATGCAGGCAATATTTTTTGAAAAAAGAAAAAAAAGAAAGGATTTCCCAGAATTCCTCTCATTTATCCCCCTGTTTGGAGTTTATTTTTCCTCTGTAACAACAAGAACAATCCTCACCTAATTTAGGGGAGTAAACTCTTCACTGTTTGTTTATCCTGTCACGTTAAACCAAACATATATAAAATCAACATTTCCCTACTGTGATTTGAAATCACGACAAAGAGATTGCTAGGCGGCACTCTTACCAACTGATCCAAACTGACAAGTTTTATATATTTACAAATTTATTTATTATATATACAATACAAAAGTTGCAGTAATCATCTCCAGTTGGGATAGAAGTAGGAGTGGAGTTTGACCCTGCAGCAGCCAGGCTTGTAGTTTAGTGCAAAGGTTTTGTGGTTGGAACATAAATCAAAATATCTAGCATCTGTGATATAAGTATCTTTTACATATGTAGAAGAAGTGATTATTTATTCTTTTAAAATTTACCCAAGTGTTTTCACTGGCCATCTTTGGATAGCATTTTAAAAACTAAACATTGATGAAGACATGTTAAAAAGCTACTTAACACTAGGATGAGGGGCCCCTGAATTTAATGAATTTAATGAAATTAATTTGTTTTATCATTCAATTATTACTATGGTCTAAGTACAAATAACATTTTTAACAATTTTTCCAGTATAAAATAATTCCATAATTTCACCACCAATACTTAAAAAGAATTCTACTGCGTATAAACCAAAAAGATTTTTTTTCTAAATTTCTGGTGACATTTTCTTTCAAGACTAACCTATTATGGTGCTTAATGCCTCAATTAAGATGTTCCAGAAGACTTCTAAGAGATCTATGGGACATATATATCCCAACAGTCATAGAAACCTTGAGATATATATACCCCAGGAGTAGTTCTTACACTACAAAAAAAAAAATTTTGTTTTTTAAATCAGCTAATTCTGCTTGTATTATATTATCTACAAATCATCTGTCGATTGTTAAAATAAAATGATTTGTTTTTAACTTCCGAACATTTGCCTGGTCCTCTTCATGAACTGACATTTTGATTCACACTTATGTTGATAGGTCAGTCTTGTTGCAGAGTGAGAATGATGGGCAGGAGCTACAAGCATAATCTACTTATATAATGAATAGTGTGATTATCTTGGTTTTCTGTCTGTAACAATGGACTCTTCCACTTGAAGGTAACAATTTTGCTGATAAAAATATCTCCTAAACACCATTTGAAACAATGGACCCTTCCACAATAACAATTCTTTTTTAGTTTAGAAGAAAATTATCTGATAGAATTCAAACAGTGGTAGTTCTCGTTATTTAAAAGTTTGCTTTACACGTCTTTTTTTCGAAAAAAAAAAGCGAAAAGTGAAAATAGTGTTCAGCTTTTGTTTTGAGCCAGACATTATAGAAGCAACGCACACTTTCCTCTCTTTTCTACACTTGAGTCTCCTATACCTCCATGACCATTTTTGGGGTCTGTGGACACTCAAAAGATTTTACCATATAAATTAATGGTAATTGCTTCTTCGCTTTACGTCATTTAGGCTTACAAAAATTTTTTTATAGAAACACTCTACTTTCAGGTAGCGAGAAAACCTATATTAGAAACCGTCAACCAAAACTGTCGCTCAAACGGTCTGGCTGGCTGGCTATGTATGTATGTTATGTATTGCGTGTACAGATTTTCAACATTTACTCCTTATTATGTCTAGAAAAAAAATATTTGTTTCTTTTTTGAAAATCCCCCCCCCCTTTTAACAACAAATAAATCCTTCGTTTTATAAATCACGTACAGACACATACGATCATAAATAAATTCCTTTTCTTTTCTTCATAAATCTTATAACACAATATATGTTATAAGTAACAATATAATTCATGTATTTACATGTTTTTCTTTTATGAATTCTGTTAATTATTTTTTCGCCATTTCTATTTTATAAAAAGATTTGAACTTAAATGAAAATTTAAAAAAAAAAAAAAAAAAAAAAAAAAAAAATTAATCTTGCTTTTTCGAACGAGGTTTTAAAATTTAAAAAAAAGAAATCACAATTGTTTGCGCTTTCACATAAATAAAATCCTTTGTTTCTTCATAAATCTTATATGTAAGAAGTACTAAATCTTATTGTAAATAACTACCCGATTTACAATAGATGTTTATGTTTTCATAAATTGTAAACATTAACATACCCCCATCGCAGTATTTTTAGAAAAAAAAGTTAACCAGTGTTTTTGGAAAATACTAAACTCTCAAAACAAGTGACCCCGGTTCGGTAAAACTGACATCGGCAAGCTGATTTTCGGTAAAATGAACCAGACTCATATATAATCAACTAACAATGTCTATAATCAGCATTGGCTATGTTGTGGATAACAAAGAAAAATAAAGAGATCTGTAGTGATTCCAGTCAAATATCTCAGTACTGAGTTATACCTACCAGGAACAATAGTTAAAGGCTTTTTAAGCCAACAAAGATCACAGAGGAAGAGGATGGCTACAGACATATCTGAACAGCTCCCCATTTTCTTTAAGCTATAACAGTTCCATAACAGTAATAGCAATATGACACTGCCTCTCATTCTTCTACCTTGGCAAATTGTTGGGAAGCAAGGGAGTGAAGTGGAGGAGTTTATATACAGTGCATATGCACTCCCTACACAAAATCATTAACGTAAAACTATTTAACCTATTTACCGCAGCAGGTGGCGAGGAGTAATAGTTATTACAGCAATGACTGAAATTTCAGTCATTCACAGCTAATGGGTTAAAAAAATGAAAAGATATGCCTAGGTTTCTTCATTTTATGAGAGTTCTAATCTTAAATACCTTGAAATCAGCATTTAAAATGCTATGAAACTTTTTAAATAGCAAACAGTTTGATCTTTACCACATTCCCAGAACAAATATTTTATACTGTCCTACACAAACACACATCTGGTAGTTGGCTGTAGCAAGTCATTTTCAATTGTATAAATTTGCTTATTTAGACAATAAGCAATATCATTAATAAATAGATGTTCAAAGTCTGGTAGACTAAAACATTGAACTCTACTACTATATATTTCAGTATACTCTAAGATGGGTCGGTAAACTTTTGTGGAGGTGTGCTGGATTAGAAATGTTTTTCATGTCTCGTGGGTCAAGGCGAATAAAAAATGAAACAATGATCATTCAAGGTTATGAGAACTGCTTGTTTTTGTTTTTTTTAATTACTGTAATGTTTTTCATTATAGGAGAGTATACGCACAAAGTTTCATGTATTATCAATCAATGAAAACTATGAAATTCTTTTTTCTTTGGGGGGGGGGGCAGTGGGGACAAAATATTGTCAAATTGCGATTAAAATACTATACAAAAGTATATATCCTAGATTTTATAACAACAACACTATTTATTAAAGAAAAACATTCCCTCAAATCTTGCAGTTTTACATCTCTTGAGGTATGATTAGGAGATATTTTTATCATCAAAATTGTTACCTTCCAGTGGAAGAGTCCATGGTTACGGAGAGAGAAATTACACTGCTCATTATCTTGTAGATATTATAGCATATATCCTAGATTTTATAGTGACAACACTGTTTATTAAAGAAACGCTTTCCCTCAAATCTCTAAGGTTGACATCTCTTGAGGTATGAATTAGCCATATCTTAAAGCAGGGATCGACAAACTACAGCCCGGGGGACTCATTTCACCAGGCCCGCTGATTTTATTGAATAT
This sequence comes from Architeuthis dux, assembly GCA_006491835.1. NCBI lineage: Eukaryota > Metazoa > Mollusca > Cephalopoda > Oegopsida > Architeuthidae > Architeuthis > Architeuthis dux. The sequence continues at coordinate 960,030 of VCCN01003609.1, read as the reverse complement.
TTGACTTTGCATACAAACATTATAGAAACCAGAAAATTTTAATCACAATTTGACAATATTTTGTCCCCACTGCCCCAAAAATATATATAATGGGGACAAAATATTGCCAGTTTGTGATTAAAATTTTCTATATGCTATAATATCTACAAGATAATGAATGAACAGTGTAATTTCTCTGTCCGTAACCATGGACTCTTCCACTGGCAGGTAACAATTTTGATGATAAAAATACCTCCTAATACCATTTGAAACAATGGACTCTTCCATTGTAACAAGATTTTTTGAAAAAAAGCCGAAAAGCGAAAGTAGTGTTCAGCTTTTGTTTTGCAGCAAGCCATTATAGAGGCAGTGCACACCCTCTTCCTCTCTCTTCTACACCCCAGTCTCCTGTACCTCTGACCACCAATCTGATGACTCAGCCTGACGTATCATCCTAACCATTTTGGGGTTCTGGGAACGCTTAAAAAATTTTCCCATATAAATTAATGGTAATTGCTTCTTCACTTTACGCCATTTCAGCTTACAAAAGCCTTTTACAGGAATGCTGTACTTTCGGATGGGGGGGAAACCTGTATAATCATGAATTTTTTCACAGGGATTGTTAGTATTCAAACAGGTCTGGTTAGTCTCTCAATAGAAACCATCATGTGACTAACATCTTTTGGCTGCATGTCATGTTGGGGGTGATCAATTAAAAAATTGGAAAAAACGGTTGATCAATGAATAAGTTACTTCTCTTGCCTTTAGTCAGGCAATGATCACTAAAAAAAGTCCAAATTTAAAAAAACAAAAACAAGCAGGAATGCTACTGGACACAAACTAGGGATCAATTTAGCATGAACGTACATTGCAAATTGAACCCCCACTCCCACCCTCAACCCTAATTAACCCTTTCCTCCTTAGCAGCCATGTTTGATAAAGTGCCTTGTGCCCTGAAACTAATTTAACAGCCTGTTGCTGAACAAAAAAGTTACAATGGACAGTAAATAAATTGCTATATCTCTTTTAATATTAAATGTATGCTTACTAAATTTTCAATGATTATTCCCAATGTATCACTTCCAAGTTCAGTGAAATAAAACCTTGAAAAAGGTATTATTATCGATTGATTGGAATTGTTATGATTTAAATGTGTATGATTTAAATTTAAAAGTGTTTTTTTTAGTAAATTTTTATCATCATTTAAAAAAGTTTTCGTTGTTTATTTTCAATAATAATAAATTATTATCTATAAACTGCTTAGCGGTATCAGGCAAGCAATCAGTCCACGGTACATGTTTTCTAGTTCTTTTTTATCATTTTTTTCTATCACACCTAGAGGCGTTATCAGGGAGGAAAGGGTTAAGGAGAAAATCTTTAGATAGTCAGACCCACTTAGAAAATGAAGAAACCTAGCGTGAGAGTTCTGGTTGACAGTTTCTATAATTATTTACTCCCTAATCTGATGAAATTTGCTCAGATTATAAACTGCAAGGTTTCAATCTCCACTACAGCCCTTCAGGACCAAAGAGGTCACTCAAAAGGTCAGGTTCATTGATCCAATTAATAAACCCAATGACGGATATCAAGGCATGCACAAAAATAAAAGATCAGGCACTCAATAGACAGAACCATAATAGCCTTAAAAATAAAAACGAGAGAGAAAGAAAAAGACAAGAGGAAAGAGTATTTTTTTAACTTCTCACCGTCCTCTACAAAAATGTGTAGATTAGTTTTGTAGGCTTTGGGTTTAATCCTAAAAATAGGCAGAACATGCAGATTGGATTTTTACTACTATCAGATAGAAAGCAGAGGAGGAAAACACATAAGATTAGAGATGAGGCAATAGGAGTAAAATCAATCAATCATATAATAATTATAATGTGCCAAACACAGCAAGTGGTGGTGGGGGGTGAGAAAAGCAAGTTCAACATCCTAAGTGTTTGTATTTATGAGATTAACAGTCGATAGAATTTTTAAACCAGACCAAATAATTAAATCTTTATAGATATTTATGATTTTCACAAATAAACAGATTATAGGTCTGGTTAGTCACGCAAAAGAAACTGTCACGTGACCAATGTCTTTTGGCAACATGCCTTGTTGGGGATGATCAATTAAAAAATTTGAAAAAAGGGGTGATCAATTAAAAATTGGAAAAAGGGGTGATCAATCAGGAAGTTACTTCTATCGCCTTTTGTTGAGCAGTGATCGCTAAAAAATATCTGAATTTTCAAAAAAAAGCGTGAACACTGCCAGCCAAAAACTAAGGGACCAATTTAGCATAAACTTACGCAAGGGACCAATTTA
>VCCN01003609.1:934871-948867 GCA_006491835.1 Architeuthis dux | reverse complement strand
ATACAAACTTTAAAATGTTTCACTATCGAATCAGATTTTCCTGATTCGATAGTGAAACAGTTTAAACTTTGTATGAGCCCACGTTTTGCAATATACTTATATTTCAGCTCTACCCTTTGTGTATCGAGCACTTTTTATAATAAAACAATTTAAGATAATACATGTCTGTATATTTATTAACCATATATATTATAACCATATGTTCAACAAAATGTATAAATATTCTAAAAACAAATCTTGAATCAGTTATTTTAATACACACACAGTAAAATTATAAAATTGTACAATCAAATCATTCAATAATGTAGACAATGTGTGTAGCATATGCAACTCAACAGATGTATTGATTGAATTTGTACAATTACACGTGACAATACTATGGGCACACCTTGTCTCCATAGCATTGCAGTGGAGTTTATCTTCAAAGGGTATAAGAGTAACAAACAGGTCCTTCTTTTCAAAGATCACAAGCTCTCAATAGCTGTATCTTCTATTGACTTGCAGTCATACTATTAACATGATTTATGCCAATTATTTTTATGTGAGCAAACACAAGACTAACTAGAAAGCACTCAGAGAGCGCATATCTCCGCCAATGCTGTACATTAACTCAATTGAAAAAGAAATCCTTGATCTGCTCAAAGATTTAATTATTTCTTACTTAGCCTATACTTCCACAAAATTTCATTGAAAACTTTTGGAGATACAGTTCAGACAAACATGAGCGAATAAATGAGTGTACAAAAAAAAAATGGGAAAATATCTCTCAATTCAAAACAAATTCCTAGATCCATCCCCAAATTTAATTACTTCTTCCTTACCCTATTGCCCACCCCTCCAGATAATTTTATTGAAATTAATTGAGAACTTTTGGAGATATTGTGTGGACAGACATGAGCAAAACCGGAAAAATATCTATTGATAACAAATTCTTGGACCAGCCCCAAAATGTAATCACGTCTTCCTTGCCTCATCCTTCCACAAAATTTCATTGAAATTCATTGAGAACTTTTGGAAGTATTGTGTGGACAGACATACGGATGGAAAGACATGGGGTAATACACATACCTCCCAAACTTCATTGGCAGAAGTAATAAAGTTGACCAACCAACCACAATTGGAGATATCTTGTGGACAGACATGAGCAAATACATAATGGAAAAATATTTCTGTTGATAACAAATTCCTGGACGAGCCCCAAAATGCAATCACGTCTTCCTTGCCCTATGACTCATCCTTCCACAAAATTTCATTGAAATTCATTGAGAACTTTTGGAGATACCGTGTGGACAGACAGACAAAGATGGAAATGACCGAATACATATACCTCTCCAACTTCATTGGCAGAGGTAAATAATTTTACCATCATCTTAATTTTTAATTGTTTTTATACATCTTATTAATTCGGGAGCTAAATACCCCAAAAAGGAGTTAGATCTAGCTCCAAAAGAGCTAAATCAGCAAATTTTGTTTCGGTATGTCAGTCTGTTGGTGACTTATAGGAGTTAAATATACCAAAAAGAGCTAAATCAGCAAATTTTGCTTCGGTATGTCAGCCTGTCAGTCAGTGACGGTCATTGGTACTAGAGATGCTGGCTTAAATAAGAAGAGTCTGCTCTGAAATAATTAAGAATTCTGAATTTATAAATTGTCTGAGTAGGTTTTGCTGAAGTACATAAACTCTTTTAAGCATTGTGGGTCAAATTTCATCCCACTTTTAAAGTGTCCGTAGCTGCATGGAGGGTCATTTTTAATTATCTTCATATTAACTAGTGCCTTTATGCTGGCTAGGGCATCAGCTGTCCCTGCCTAGGCTTCACATATCACAAATTTCTCTTATCTCGGCTTGCGATATGTGAAATGGACTTGGGGGTAACAACTTAACTTTGGTGATCATACAAGAACCTGTGTATTCAACGTGATTTGGCCATATCCAGGCTGATCAACAAAAAGGCGGAGTAGTTCTAAGTGGAAGAAAAGGACCTGTGCCTCGGGAAATTAATCAGTTGTACCAATTTAAGTATAACTGATTCGACCTTTCTACTAATATCAAGAAAAATAAAATAAAAACCTAGTTTTTGCATCAAAAGAAAAACTAACATTCCAAGGGAAATTATGAATCACCGCCACCCATATATGCTATGTTGGGATGATCAATTAAAAAGTTGGGAAAGGGGGTTGTTAAGTATGTATCATGTGTTATTCTCCTTAGGCAGAAGACTTCCGCTAGGGGGCGCTGTTTTACGTTCTGGTGAACGAGCAGCGATTACTCATTGTTGTTATCAGTAGGAGAATAACAAGCTCGGTAGTACACACGTGTTTGGTTGACTGCGGTCAGTAATATGAATAAAGGATCTCTGTAAGTACATAATATCTTGTTGCATTTTTAATCTGTCATTAACCCAAGCTTACAGGGGTGATCAATGAATAAGTTACTGCTCTTGCTTTTGTTGGGCTGTGATCACTAAAGGTCTGAATTTTCAAAAAACAGCATAAACTTACATTGCATATTGAACCCCCCCCCCTCTAAAAACCTATTTAGGAGGCGGATTTAAAAAAAACATTTTCCCTACTCATTGAGGGAAGTGCGCGTGCAAAATTTTAAGTTTCTACAAGTTACTTCTCTTGTCATTTGTTGGGCTGTGATCACTAAAAAGGTATGAATTTTCAAAAAACAAACAGGCACAAACTAGTGACCAATTTAGCATAAACTTACATTGCATATTGAACCCTATATGGTGGAGGGGGGGGGGATTTTCAAAAAACAAAAAAATAATATCCCTATTCATTAAGGGGAGTGTATGCGCAAAATTTCAAGTTTCTACTCTGAATGGTTAGGGCTGGGCTAAGTCCAGATACATAGATACATATAAATGTCAGAACACGTGAATAACCTAAACCAAGCAATAAACCAGTGTTGTGGGTAGCAGTCATTAAAAATCTAAATCATTTTCACATTTGTTATCATACACCTAAGTAACTATGATGCTAGTATCATTTGAATTGACTAATTGTACTTTTATTACACATTTTTATACCAACCTGGCCCGCAGGTTGCCTACGCATGCCTGGGTTGTTGACAGGTGTGCAGTGGACTGAAATAATAGGTGTAATAATTTGTACCAGTATATATTTCCACCTGTCATATTTGTAAAGCACTAAGTAACTGGTATGTCTACAAATTATGATAAAGTCAGCATTTAAGTAACAGTTTGTTAAATTGCATCCCATTTTGCTTAGGTGTATGATAACAATACTGGGAGATCCAATGAGGATTGAACCCACTAACAACAGCCAGCAACATTAGCTTGCTGATTATTGCTATACAACGTGTATCCTGATCCATTTTTTATGATCTACTCATTAATCCCAGTGAAAAAAATTCATAGATCAGGATAGGCCCCTTTTTATTCACCACTGGCAAAAATGTTGCAACTTTTGGTACATCAGTTCCAAATCACGACAATAGGACTCAGACGTGATGGTCTGATCAGGTTACAAGAGGTTGCCAAAAATATGAATATGTTGCTGTCCAAAAATGAGTACACACCTACGAAAAAGATTTATTTCATTCTATATAGTAAGTATATTTTTTTCTAATAGGGTATTTAAATAAATTATAAATAGAGTGTGCAATGTTAAAGATAGTTCTTATAAAGTCATAGATTTCAGAGTACAGACGTTTAGTTCAGTAATGGCTCCACATGGGAAAGAACTCTCTTCGGATTTGAAGGTGTTATTTATTTCCACAAACAACAATGGCTACCAAAAAATAGCTACAACACTGAAGTTGAGCAAAAACACTGTTGCCAAAATTGTGCAAAAATCACAAGAAATGTCAGATGGAGGTGTACAGAAGCGACCAGGTCAACCATGCAAGCTGGCACCAAGGTCCATTTGTTATATCAGGAGATTGGTTGATGAAGAGCCTAGAAAATTGTCTGAGGATGTTACTAATGAGGTCAAAGAAGTGTGGGCCATCAATGTTTTTACTACAACAATCAAACATACCCTGAAGAAGATAAGAAGATATGTTTACATGGCCAACGACTGCGTAGGAAACCCGCTACTGAAATCGAGACACAAACAGGCCTGTTTAAAGTTTGCACAGGAGAATAAGGATAAAAATTCAACATTTTGGGACAGTGTACTGTGGTCAGATGAAACAAAAATCAACCTATTTGGGTCTGATGGCATACAACGAGTTTGGCATCGTCATGGCGAGGCGCACTAATGATCTGTATTTCATCGACAAAATCATGAATGCTGAAGGTTACATCGATATATTGAACGAAAACCTGTTGCCTTCATTCAAACGTTTGGGAAGAAGAGCTGTGTTTTCGCATGACAATGATCAAAAACAATCTGCTAAAAAAATAACAGACTTTCTGAAAAAGCCAAAGTTAAAAGTGCTCGATTGGCCTAACATGTCGCCGGATTTAAATCCAATTGAGTATTAGTGGAATGTACTAAAATGAAAAGTAGAATAACGACGACCATACAAGAAGACAGATTTGAAAGACTGTGTACTGTTGGAGTGGAAAAACATTCCAGTGACTGTTTATGCAAATCTAATGAAATCAATGTCAAGACTACAAGCAGTAATAGAAAATAAAGAGTCACACCAAATATTAAATTTAAATAAAATTTTTCACCGGGGTGTACTCATTTTTGGACGGCAACATATTCATATTTTTGCCAACAGTTTCAATGCTGTAAAGTTTGGTCATAAATGATACCTCATAATATCCGCTTTGATTGTGCAATATTCCACTAGAGATAATAAAATCCTGCTATGTTTGGTTTAAAGAAATTTAACTTTCTATAAAAAAGTGGCCGGGGTGTACTCATTTATAGGCGATAGTGTATACAGGATTTATTCTTGACTGCAAAGTAATGAACAAAAGTGAAATTAATCCACCTTTAATCATAAATAACCTGCCCACTACCAAGAGACAAAGGTGGGTCTCATTGAATTAATTACTTTTATGTGTGTATTTTATCCATCTAAAGTTCAGTAGCACTTTCTTTGGAAAGCCTTCGCCTCCATTCAGTGTAGTTGTCACCTAAAGAAGACTTGGATCGTTGGATCATGTTCTACAGATACCATCTGAGAGGCTTCCTTACATTACTTTTATGAGCAGGCCAAAGCCATCATGGAGGAGACTGCGAATAGCTCCTGTGATCACTTAGAAGAAAGGTCACAAAGACTATGGTTCCCTTTGCCATTGTCTGCTGCAGTGCTTTGGACGGGTGGCACAGTATTTTTGCCTCGTTGGCGTGCAAAAGAAAAGGACCCATCCACTTGACTGACAACTAAGAAAGATCTGGCAATCAACAGGGTCCATAGAAAACAGTGCATCACGCTGACAACAATGACCAATCTGATGACTACGATCTAAAAGAGACTAATTGATAGGTTTTAAACTAAGCACTCCGGAGTTCCAAAGCCAAGTGCTATACCAATTGACCTAGTATTAGTTTACTTATTAGACAAATCATATATGTAGATATTTTACAGCTTGATAATTCTGACAATTGTGCTGAAATACTTTCTCGTTCAGTCATCAGTCCTGTTTGTCAGGAAAGGAACTCATAAAATTGCCTTTAGTAAACAGGAAGAATTCAAACCATTAATGCAATTCACCACATCAAGTAGATTTTTAGGTCATTGATAGGACAAAAGCAAGTGGCGAGAAAAGTACAAGGATTTCAAAACATCTAAATTCCATATTAGAAACCATCAACAAAAACTGTCAACATCAAATAATAAAGATAAACATAGTTTTCTTCAGTTTTTAAGTTGGTCTGGCTGACTGGTTATGTATCACGCGTACAGGCCACACCAATGGAGCTAGAGGGCTGAAAATTTAAACATTTACTCCTTATTATATCTAGAAAAAAATGTTTTTTTCTTTTTTGTTACAATAGGTTATTAGCAGGGGTCAATTTACAATATAAATTTATGATGAATTAGTCTCTTAGTTTCTGTCTGGCAGCGTTCACACTTGTTTGTTTTTTTAAATTCAGACTTTTTTAGTGATCCCCACCCAACAAAAGATGAGTGAAGTAACTTATTCATTGATCACCCCCAACACGGCCTGCTGCCAAAAGACATTGGTCACATGATGGTTTCTATTGAGTGACTAACCAGACCTGTCATTTATTGCAGTCAGGAATGATGGATAGACCATTTTAATCTCATAAAACTTGATATAAAAAGAAATTGCTAGTAGAGTTACAATTACACAACATTTTCGGCATGCTTATTACAGTAAAAACTCAAAAACATTTTTTCACAAATTTACAAATAAATTTGTTGAGGCATTTTACTGGAAATGGGGCACTTAACCGTACTCAAGGACTTGAAATTGGAACTGATTGCCTTGTAATTCTAAATTCAAGAGAACATGAAGAGCTTGGTTCCAAAACGTGATAAGCGCCAATTTTTTTAAAAATTAAAAATCAAATTATGGATTTAAATTTTTTTATCTTATTACAACCTTTTTATATATATGCAGTCTATGAGGTTGTAATAAGATAAAAAAAAAATTCAAATCCAGAATATGATTTTTAATTTAATTAAGCACATTTTTTTATGGCTCTTATCGCGTTTTTGAACCAAGTTCTTCATATGCTTCTTGTCGCTCTAGAGATAAAATGTAGACATCAGAAGATAAAATGAATTAAAAGAGAAGAGATTTAGTCATAGCATTTGTGTCTTGTATCAAGTCTCATCTATTTACTTATAAATTGTATATGTTAAAAAAAAATAAAAAATACACCCATATCAAAGAAAATATGCCATAATGATCTGGGAGGTCCAAAGATTTTTTAACCCAAGACTAACCTATTAAGGCACTTAATGCCCAAATTTGTAAAAAGGTATACACATTTTAAAAAGCCAAAAATGTGTTATTTTTTTTATTAAAAGGGTCAAAGAAAACTATTCTTTTATTAAATCAAAGATTTTCCATATTTTGAAGACACATTTGCCCGTTAGACATGTTCTTCGTGTTTATTTTTCATGAACATAAGTCCCAGTAGACTTCTAAAAAAGATCTATGGGACATATATATCCCAGCAGTATTAGAAACCTCTCTGGATATATGTCCTAGGAGTCTCAAAATGGTTAATGAAGAATAACAAAGTTTTTAATAGTGGTGACGTCATCAGCAGAATTCCGGTTCCAACCATAAAAATTCTACTATAGTAGCTGCGTCATATTAATAACGAAAACCATTTGGTGGTACATGCCACTTTTTGGGCTGCTGTTGTTAAACAGCTTGACGCTTATCTATTCAGCTGTCCCACATGCAAACACACTAATTTTTAACCAGAAATTTGCTTTTAAAAAAACAAACAAACAATGCTCTAGCTTGAAGCTTTCTTTCTAGTTAGTGGTAATGAAACCAACTGGTTTAGCACGTGTGACAAAACAAAAACCTCTTAGACTTCAATCCTATACTGGTCCTGTCCAGTGGTGTAGCAAGAGGGGGCGGGGGGTGACAGGGGGTAATCATCCCTGGCGCAAAGTCTACAATATATCTTTTAAAAAGAATCCCGGAATAAAAGTCACAGGAAGAAAAGTCACGGAACAAAACTCACAATATAACGTTACCCTGAGCTACCTAAAAAAACAAACATATGTCACAACTTTGATTTTCTGGGTAGGAAAAAAGTCATAGGAAAACAAATTGTTTATTAAAATAAGTAATATTTTAATTCAATTTATACTAATTAAATGTTATAGTGTAAGAGGGTAATAATGAGTCACAAAATAAATAATCAAAACATTTTAGGGGGGGGGGGGCGAATTATTTTTGCCTCCAGGCACTGAGAACCCTTGCTACGCCACTGGTCCTGTCCACAATAAAATAAGTAGTATTTTAATTCAATTTATACTAATTAAATGTTATAGTGTGACTTTATTTCAGGCCTGTGTAAGGTGGTATTTAATTCATGTTATTGTCATTCAGTAGGTAATGAGTTACAAAATAAATCAAAACATTTTTATTGGGGAGGGGAGGGTGCAAAATTATTTTTGCCCCTGGGCGCTGAGAACCCTTGCTACGCCACTGGTCCTGTCCACAAGTTAAGCCAAGACTATATCTAATATAATATCAGCAATTGTTAAGAAAAAAAAATATTAAAAATAAAACACTTGTCTTTAATAAACAAGTAGTTGGTAACTAAAATAAATCAATCAATAAATAAATAAATACATAATGTTAGGAAAAAGTCACAGGTAAAAATCAATAGCATCTATTTTGAATTATTTCTAAGCTTTAACAAAACAACAGTTAAGTAGAATCTTATGTAATTACAGTCTGAGTTTTATAATTATCAGAAAGTATTATTATCTTATTATAATTCACCAAAAGTCTGTCCGTCCGTGACAGCCTACCTTAAAAACCATGCAACATAACCCCATGGATTTTTCTGTGTGTACCTATGTGATCCCCGGAAAGGTTTTTAGTGAATTAGTTTTTGAAAATCACACCCCAAAATATGTTGTTTTTTTTTGGGGGGGGGGGGGTACAATGTAAATTCGTGCTAAAATAGACACATTTTTGTGCCTGCTTTTTCAGCTGAATCCACAGACTTTCTTCTTACTGCTGCTTAAAAACTGCTTATTCTCCTAAGGACTTCGAATCATTCATAGAAAGGAGGGGAGAGTAAAGGGAGAACAGTGGGTACTTTGGTATCGTTCAGAGAAGGGCTGAGTGTAAGAGGAAGAATGACTGTTTATTTTCTGCGTACATATAGTTTTTTTTTTTACGATCTCAGAAAAAATGTAAGTCACAAATATCACTTTTTAAAAACAAATTAAACACTATCTGATTTCCATAAAATAACAGAATAATGTGTTCGTGACTACCCTTAATAAAAGCAGAAGAGAATCTGTATATTGCGAACATTAAAGATTACAGAATTATGTCAGCTGGAGTACATTGTTAATGTTTTTTTTTAAGTGTAGAAACTTAACAAACACACTAAACTTTGTTTCAGTCTATCTGCCTTTGTTCTCCTTTAAATTTAAAAAGATTTTAATTTTTTTTAAATCATCGAAATTGGATTATTTGGATGGAACTGATTTTGACACTTCACCGTCTTTTTCAAATACTGGAATGTTCTGTTTTTCTTTCATTAATTCTCTTATTTCTTTTTAATTATGCGTCATCTCGAAATTTCCGCAAATAAATTTCCACAAATAAAATAAATAAGAGAATTAATGAAAGAAAAACAGAACATTCCAGTATTTGAAAAAGACGGTGAATTGTCAAAATCAGTTCCATTCAAATGATCCAATTTCGACGGTTAGAAACTCCATGTGTGCCCTTTTTTTCAGCGTAAAATAGTAGTTTTTATAAGTTCAGTGCACGTTATTTATTAATTGCAATTTAATTCACAAAAAAAACTGTACCACGAGATTCCCAATCTCATAAATACTAGAGGACCTCTAAATTTTGGACAGGCAATTAAGGATCAGAGAGATTCCCTATGAATATTCGTCAGTGTTTTTTCCTAGAAAACTAATAATCAATATCGTTTTTAAATTCGAAATATAAGAAAAAAAATTATTCGAGATTTTAATAACTTAATTTAGAACACTGGCATGTTTTTGTTCTCCTTGGTTTTAAATTTATTAAATTTAAAAACTTTAACCTGCATTATGTTGTGAAAGTGTTTTGAGAGCAGCTTTCATAAAGAGCGTATAATAAATATTTAAAATTAAAAAAAGTCTGTTTCTTATTCTTTAAAATAGCCATAATCAATTCAATGCCTAAAAGTACATTTTTTTACAACAACGTAGTGACATAACATTAACAAAAACTAACATTTTTGCCACAGTGTTTCAATGCTGCCTATTTTCCCCTCAGGGTTTTTTTTATAATTTTACAAACAAATACTCATTCATCTTCATCTCTCAACAACTACATTTTCATAAACGTAGCTGTCGTAAAAAGTTATTCATAATTTCACGCTAATATTTCGAATTTGTGAAGCATTTGCAACCCAAATATTTTCTATTAAAAATTAAGATGAAGGTTAAAAAAAAGTAGACGAAATTAATTTTTAAAATATTGAGTTTTGAATTGTTTTGATAGTTTTTTTTCTAGAATAACTCCTCAACCGTTTAAGACACGTCATGATAATCAATGCGATACTTAAAAGAATGAATCGCTCCAAATAACTTTTAAATAATTTCCAATAATAAAAGTAACTGAAAAGAGCCAGGAAGGAGGAGAAAGAAAATAAAAACTGCGAGATGAATTAATTGATAAGATTAATTAATTCAATCGAGCCATTTTCGAGGTCCACATCAAACAATCCAGAGAACAATATGATAATTTAAACCATAACTAATTCGATCAGCAAGAGGAAAAACTTGTGTACAAATTTACACAAATGAACATAAAAAGTACTTAAGGCTCAAAACAATCCAATTATTATTCATTAAACTGAAAATAACAAAATGCTACCCTCCAAAAAGTAGGAATCTTAGGTAAATGACAAAAAAATAATAATAATAGTATATTCATTGAAACGAAATGTGTAAACCTTTTTTTGTAAATTATCCCCTTTCATAAATAAACCAACATTTAATAAATTAAATTTTTTAAAAACACAACTTAAAAAAATAATAAGTCAGATTCTGAAAACGCTTTCTAAAAAAGAAAAAAATGTTAAAAGGATGTAAATTTTTTTTAAATGATTAAAGTCCATTTAGAAAATCTTTCAAAGGAGTTAATTCAGGTTCTGTTAAGAACGACTTATGGCAAAGTGGTCCTGTTTGTAACTAAACATTATCTTTGTAGTACCACCAGTGACCATGAAAGGTTTAAATTATTATTTATCACCATTGAAAGATAAACGTAATACATTTTCTGATGCTATAAAAACTAAATATAGATTTTGATTTTTTTTAAACAAGAATAAATACAAATGTTCAGTGTCATAAGTTTGACAGAAATATGGAAAATTAAACTAAAAAGAAACGAGTTTCTCGTCACTACATAAAGTAAGACGATTCCAAGGATATGAATTAAATAATAATAGGATTTCCCCCATGAATCCAAATAAATACGAAACAAACTATGGAAAGCCTCCTTAAAAACACAGAATTGTGTACAATGTAAGGAAAGTGGTCCAAATTTCATATCCTCACACACTCAATGTTAAAAACGGCGCACAAATAAAAACAATTTAATTTATTCAAAGCAATAATATAATTTATGTATTTAATTTTCTTTCTTTTACGAATTCTCTTATTTCTTATTATTTGTGCGCAGTTTTAATATCGAGTGTGCGAAACTTTACAAACGGGACCACGTTCCTTAGATAGTGACCAAAATTGTTGAGTTTTTTTCAACTGGATTATATATATTTTTTAAGTAAACAACCTTTAAAATAAATAAATATCAGTGTGTGTACCCCCCGTCCCTAGTAGTGGGTCATTCAAGCTATTTATATGTGTGTTGCAATATAGAAGAATTAAGTTCTCTCAAATAACCGTGCAATCTTGATAGAACTAGAATAAACATGAAAAACATTTCAATATTTGTATAATGAAAACAAAAAAGGGACAAATCTTTCAAATAACAGAGAGACTAATAGAAATTACTAATTGAACGCAACTAGTAGTAGTAGTATAATAATAATAATAAAGTGCAACTAGTAGCAGTAGTAGTAGTAGTATCAGCAGAGAAACCTAACTTGGCAGCACTACTATGACTAAAATAGATCCAGTAATAATAGTATCTTAAGCTGCAGCAGTAAATAAATAGAGACTTATTGGTCAACTGTTTAATGTGTATAAGTGTCATAGCTACCATGTTTTAATTTAGGGGACTGTAAACATCTTTATAAAAATAATAATACACGTGATCGATTATTGAGTGTTAAAGTGTGGGGTTTTTTGGGGGATGGATGGCCATTAGTGCAACTATTTAATAATTGAATTCAATGGATTGTAAATAAAGACTTTGGCTAAAGTCAGTGAGCAATGAGGGTCGACGAACAACAAGATGACGTGTAGTACCAAGCTCAAAAGATTCGTGGGGTAGAAAGAAAAAAAGATTTGTATTATTTAGAACAATGACGATGGTTGATGGTAGTAGTAGAAGCATTTATTCTATTTCTTGGTTGGTTGTTGTGTGTTTAAGATAGAGGTGGCGGCCATAGATGGGAATAATAAAAATATCCCCACCACCCACAATAACAGGGAAGAAGATCCACCCCCACCTCACTTTGTTTCGTAATAATATTCAATTAATGCCACCATTGTTTATTTGCATAAACAAACAAAAAAGTTACAGATATATTCCACAAACAACACACCTAATAAATAGAAAAAATAAAGATAGAGAAATATGGAAGGCTAGGAAGTAAACTTCAAAATCTAAACGAAGGGTTCCCTTAAAAACAACAATCAGTGTTGTTTATTACGTAAGTAAACAAAGAGTAAACACTTAATTTGCATAAACAAAAAAGTTCGATATATTCGCAAACAACAACACGCCTAATGAAAGAAAAAAATAAAGATAGAAAAATATTTATACGGAAGGTGAGATAGGAAGTAAACTTCAAAATCTAAACGAAAGGTTCCTTTAAAAAACTGTTCATTACATAAGAGAAACAAACAAAAGTCAAAACCATACTGGTCGTATTACAGGGGGAAGGGTAACCATACAACTATGAACTGTAATGTTGTTTGTTATTATCTCTACTTCTACATCTGGTAGCAGTACAACTACTACTACACGATATAGAGTTGTTAATTCTGTAGCAGTTTAGTCTACACACACACACACACACACAAAGTCTTTTGCAAACACCAAAGCCATAAAAGGAAACCCAACAATGTGTATATAAACACCAAAATATAAGCATAGGTTAATCATTACACAGTTCTTAGCAATAATTCAATTTATCCAGCTTAAAGTTTACTGCATATTTTTAAATACACTTAAATTAAACATTTTAGGAAGTATCATACTTGACTTTAACACAGCTGACTATATTTCACTGTTTGATAATAAACAAAGCTAATAATGGCTATGTATACAGCTGTTGATAAACAGTATATAACCATTAAACTAGACCTACTTAAAGGATTCATATGAACACTTCATAAATACAATGGACTTGACTAAAACTAATTGTATATCAGATCTTAGTAAGTCTGATGATTAAAATATTTAATAACCACAAAGATTGTAGTTGTGACATATCATAACAGAACAGGCCACCATTATTATACATATAACAGATAGAGAAATAGTTTATTTGTTTTAGATAGACTCTTTAAACCAGCCATTCTCAACGAGGTGGGGGCATATGGCCCTCTTGGGGGCCCCATCACATTTGAAGAGGGCATAGCCTGAAATGATTAATACATTTCTGTATGTTCACGTTGTATCTCTGTTTGACAGGGGGTCTGGGACCAGAGAGCTTTTTAAGGGGACCGTGGCCCAAAAAGGTTGAGAATGGTAGTTTAAACAGCAAACACATCTTGTAAATCGATCTATAGATGGCTATGGAGATACTTGAAAAGAGGGGTCAGATTATAGACTGCCATTGTCTTCTCTCAACCAAAAAGGTAAAAGAAATATATATGTTCCTCCATAGTTGCAGTATTTAGTGTTGTTTTTAGATCTACATACATGGGTTTCAAGAAATGTTTTTCCTTTTGCAAAGCAATAAGGAATGATTATTGAACAACAGATGGTGGTAATCGTGATCAAAAGTTTCATAATTTACTAAAATTATGATTATTGTTTTGTTTTTTTTGCCATCCCTCATATTACAAATATACCCGTTATTGCCCACTGAAAAAAATAACAGCGACAAAATTAAAACAGACTTCGTAAAAAGAAATAAATCATCCGTGAGTAAAAATATTTCTTGTCTTCAGTACAAGTTACGACAAGATTCATGTGATTAAATATGCTTCAGTAGAAAAATCGTATATATATATATATATATATAT
>VCCN01003609.1:899052-912349 GCA_006491835.1 Architeuthis dux | reverse complement strand
TATGGATATGAAGTTCAAAATGCTTGAAAAGATGATAATCTACGTATGGGAGAAATGTTAGATGAACATGGAGGATGCTGCATGACTTCATATCATAGTCAGCTGAGAGATTTGGGGGTCTGGCACTGTCTTGGAGCATACAATTTAATTCATGTATGACAAAGAAACATCCGAATCCTAATTTATAAGGGTTACCCCCTTTTAAATTAAAAAACTTCTGTTTACCCCATCACATTCGGATATTAGACCTGAAGAAGGCTGAGGAATGGATTGGCTGAAAAGTCATGTTAACAACACAAACAACAAGAAGGGGTCCAATTGTCTAAAGAATTATTTGAAGGTAGATACTGTAATGTCGTCTGTTATTAGTGCCTTTGTTTGCTTGTTGTTCCTTCTGTTTTAGCTGTGCTTATTTTGAACTCGTTTGGTTCGTAACTGTATTTAGCGTGTTCAAAAAAAGAAGATAGACAGAACAAAGACCTGTGTTGATCAGAGCTATTGTCTGTCAAGAAGTGAGTCTTTCCTCTTCCCACTTCCAGTCCGTGTTTCTAGGACCGGAAATGGAATGATGGCGTCTGGGAGCTTGCTTTGGCGTGTTTATTTATTATTAATCATGTACATTAATACATGCATATATAAACATTACAGATACTTGTTTTGATCCAAATATTTCCATGGCAAAGTAAAAAGTCCACTTCCTTATGTTATGATATACTACCACGGAAGGTCATTTCCGGGCCAACACCTATGTGGAAGTGGAAGTGACCCGGGGACCTTAGGAAATATGCATATGCGTAGGTGTCCAAAAACAGGATGCTGAACACACAAGTGTGGGTGTTCAAACCTGATAAAAGAAGACACAGCCCGCCAGACGGGAGCTCACAAGACAGGCAGAGGACAGAGACCCAGAGAGCAGAGACAAGCAGCAGCGTCCGAGCCGGAAGGCACAAGGCCGGGTGTCCCTATTGGGGACAGTCTCTCGACACTTACAGACAAACAAATCCCATTAGTCACTCAATAGAAACCGTCATGTGACCACTGTCTTTTGGCAGCATACCGTGTTGGGGTGATTAATTCAAAAATTTGATAAAGGGGTGTTTAATGAATAAGTTACTTCTCTCGCCTTTTATTGGCCAGTGATCACTAAAAAAGTCTGAACGAAATTCATTCAAAAATGAATACCAACAATTTTATTTTCATTTTTAAATTTATGGTAAAATTTTAAGTCTCTGTGTTAAATATGCTTAACTATCACGTTACTCTGGTTTTGGGATTTTTTAAAAATGTACACATAAGTTTTTGAACGCATATCTCTGAGTTTATATTGTTAAGGCAAATAATTTTTAGATGAAAATTTTCTACAATCTTTGACATGTTACTAGTTTTGGTCATTTTTATCTACAAAATGTTGCTTTGTTGTCAGAAGTCTGTTGGCGTTAATGCATCATCTTCTTGAACTTCCGGAGGGAAAAAGAACGAATGAAAAATCGATAAAATGACTAAAAGTTATGAAAATTTCTAATTCAGTATAAACTGGCTGTCCTATACTTACAAACTATGCAAAATTGCAGTCAAAATAAAGAAAAAAACCGTCGAAGAAAAGTGTGATTTTCCCTATTGAATTTTAGTACACTCTGGAACCGGATGTATGTTGATGACATCAGCACTTTGCCACTCTATTCTGCTGTCTATGCTAGAGTATATCTTGCATTAGTTGATTCTTTTTGTTAATTTATTCTGCTTGATTCAATTGCCTGTCCCAGGGATTGGACTCATGACCACCAGGTAATCTGCAACACTTAACCAACACTTATATACAGTTGGCCATTGTCCCATAAAACAATCAGCTTAATTTTGGAGCCTTAAATCTAATGTCAATTCTTTCCTGCTCAAAGGCTCCAATATGATGTTCAAAACACAACTGAAGCTGGTGCTGTCAAATAGCATCAGAAAGTAATATAAAATGTTTGGAAAGACAAGTGGCATGTATATGGCTGTTAATATTACCCCGAAAAACTTTCAACTCAAGCACACCTTTTATGTGTTGAGATCTTTTGTTTAAAACTTAGATTGAAAAAGAAAAGGACCAACCCACACACTCATAATACCTTTGATGCGCAACTTCTGAAATGTGTGCTTCTTTTCCATTGCAGCTGAAATCTTCTGCTTACCTTCAATTGTCAGCCATGACACCCAACCGGAGTACCTTACTGCTGCTCTTTCTCCTTTCCTTACACCTTTATACAGCCACAGCAAATTGTTTCCGTGATCCACGTGTTAACTGTGTTTCTGATTGTCTCTCCTGTGTTATGATTGGAGAGGAGAGGTGTCAGCATGGAGCCACCATCCCTACTGGAATAGAAGATTGTTGTAAGAGATGTTATATCACCCAGAAAGAATTACCAGAGAATAATTGGTGGATAGTTGTGTATGGTGTTGGATATTGCCGTACTAAACTCAAGATTACTCCAAAATCATTCTATAGCTGCTTATATGAATATTACAAAGAAATGCGCCCCGATACATACCAGAAATTCTTTAACAAGGACTGCCATTAGTCAAAAGAGAGGACAATACATTTTTGTTGTGTTCAAGTTTTTTTCTCATCAATATAAATCACTTGCACTTTTACACCAGAGTATATAAAGACGGTAGTACCATATTTGATGGCATATAAGACCCATCTATTTTTTTAAAATGGCTCAAAAGGTAAGTGTAACCTTTTTTGTCCAGCTCCACATTGTCCACGACTTGAGGAGGAATTTAAAAAACTGGGTGATAAAGGAAGAGAATTCAGAGAAATGAGTTTTTTTCTTAATATTCCCTGCTGAAATAGGGAAGGTTTTATATGCCATCAAATACTGTAAATTCCTAGTTTATGTCACACAACACTGCATGTATTGTTACAGACAAAGGAGGTGAATTGAAACACTAGCTTGAATTTGAACTTGTTTATTCAAATACTAGGATAAATTTGAAAACCAGATTGGAGCACTTTTTAACCTTGGACCAAACAGAGAACATGTAATCTTTTCCAGCTTATTCATAAACTTGACACTTATTTTCAAAGAATGTTTTTCAAGCAAAATGTTTGTCAAAATTACTCTTATTATTTTTGCTTGATATTCTGCATGTTGTTTGTATCACCAGACTTTGTACGTACCAGAATGTTGAATTAAAAAAAGTTACCATGACAAAAAGCATTCCATTTTTGAAAACTGTGAAATCTCCTAATGAAAATATAGTGAGTGCAAAAAGTATCCAATACTTTTTAAAAACTACATTTTAACATACTTATACACCTTCAAAATTGATAGAATTTGGACCAAAGATTTCTGATTTTTGTACATAACTTTTCAATGTTCAATCTTGTTTCAATATTCTTTTTAATTTTTGTATTTTTTAATCTTTGGTCCAAATTCTGTCAATCTTGAATTTGTATAAGGATGTTAAAAGGAACTTTTTGAAATGCAGCAGATACCTTTTGCACTCCGTGTAAATATCCAGGTAGAATGTAAAATATTGAACTTTTTACATTCCTATTACAGAGGAAGCTGCTTATTGTGATCACTTTGGGACAGGGTCTTTTAGATAACAATAACCAGCTGATAACATTAAGCAAAGGATATAAAAATTGGAACAATTTATATTCATTGTTATAAATTCATTTTTATGTTATTAAATTCATTGTTATAAACAACTTTACATTATAAAATATTATTATGATTAATATAATATTTTTATTTAACTTTTAATTCCTTTTAAATATAATGTTTGGGACTGAACGATTTTGATAACAATAACCCTTTTATAATATTATCTGTGATTATAATAAACAGTTTCCTCTGTATCATATATTAGAACCTGTCAACCAAAACTGTCAACATAGGTTTATTCAGTTTTTAAGTGGGTCTTGCTGGCTGGCTATCTATCTATCTATCTATCTATGTATGTGTCACACGTACAGACTGCACTAATGGAGCTAGAGGGCTGAAAATTTAAACATTTACTCCTTATTATGTTTAGAAAAAACATTTTTTTTAAAATTCCCACCCCAAATAGGTTTTTAGTGAGGATTTTAATATGCAATGTGAGTTTATGCTAAATTGGTCCCTTAGTTTGTGTCTGGCAGCATTCACGCTTGTTTCGAAAATTCTGAAAAAGGCGAGAGAAGTAACTTATTCATTGATCACCCCCTTTTCCCAATTTTGTAATTGATCACCCCCAGAACGGCGTGCTGCCATAAGACATTGGTCACGTGACAGTTTCTATTGAGTGACTAACCAGACTTGTACTCTTGTAAAACTTGTGCCCCCTAATTTTGGTAAAAGAATCTGCTGTTTCCCTTAAATCACTTGTGGAATTTCATCTGATTTTTTAGGATTCTCCGAAATTTAATGTGAGGGTACAAAGACCCTTCATGGGTGAAAATATTCTTTTAAGAATAACATATCAACAAATTAGTCAAAATACAGTGTTATCCTGCGCTTAAAAATCAAACTGATTAATTAATAAACTAAGGCTTTCTAAATTAAAAAAAGCCTGAAAGTCAGACCAGTTCTCTCCCTTTCACGTTCAGACATATATAGAAGGAGTGGGAAGAAACAAGAGGTGGTGGGAGTTTTGCAGCCTGTCAGTCAGTCAGTCAGTCAGTGATGGCAACAAAAAAAAAAAAGTTAACTATGTCAGAAACTCATAAAAAAATATGGCCAACCACAAGATATATAAACAATATTTCAGTACCTAGCAGAAATACAGGGTGGGTGAAAAGAAACTCCCTATTGGAAATTGGTAATAACTTTATTATTTATTGGTCGGTTGTAGTCAAACTAGCTTTACTTTGGACCATACAATGGTAGAATTTGCCTGCTATGTTAACTCATAAGAACTCAGACCCATTTCTACTTGAAGGAACATTATGTGGGATTATGGGTAGGCAAATTGACACATAGTCACGTGACTGCACCAAGATGTTTATTAGATGTCACTTAGTACACCCGTGAGTTGAAATTAAGGATAAAATATAATATTATATAAGAGACTGTGCAGATCAATTAAATTGTATGTGACACCGGTGTCACAGTGGGTCCTTGTAGGTTAAAATTCAACATAGGCACCAATTTCTGTAAGCGTTTCGGTATGGCTTTGATAGACCTTTGCAGGAAGTCCGTCAGTATGTTGGCCATAACATGTCGAATTCACTCCTCCAGTTGATCCAGAGTTTATGGTTTGGTGCAGTACACCTTCTCCTTTGCCCAACTCCACAGGAAGAAGTCATGAAAATAGAGCAATATTTAGAAGGGTCACATATAATTTCTAATAGGGTATTAATTCTTGTACATGTGGTATATGTAACGTTCTTGTTTAGTGCCTTTGTTGTTATTTCTGTTCTAGCTGTGTGAGATTAGAATGCGTTTGATTCGTAAACTTGTTTAAGTGTGTTAAGAAAAGAAGATGGAATGAAAGACATGTGTTGATCAGGGCTATTGCCTGTGGAGAATTGAGCTTTCCCCATTCCCACTTCCGGTCCACGTTTACTGGGACCGGAAACGGAATGGGGGCTGCTGGGAGCTTGCTTCGGCATGTTTATTGATTTAACATATACATACATTACTTATTGATTTAACATACATATATATAAACATTACAGTATATATTTCACAAAGCTAGTGTAATATTTATTATAGCAATGTAGACTACTATTTTTCAATAAGGTAAGTTTCTACTAATGCTATGATGTTTTCGATTCACATATAAATTTCAGACTTTCAAAACTACTATCTATATAATCGGCACCCCATAAGTTTATATAGCTTTATAAATTGACTTTGCATGACTATATTATTTACCATAATAAAGTTAAGCCACTAACAGACAGAATGAAATATAGATGCTTTGTTCACAGTTAACAAATAAATTATTAAACATTGACTGATAAATATATGGCTTTAAAGCATAACATAGATTCTACTATATATACCTTATATCGGTCAATAGATACCATGCAGTAATTAGACCGACGTGAGTTTCTACCAGTTGTTTCCAAGCTCCTCATCTTTTATAATGAGCGTGGGTTACATAATTTAGTAGGAGAAGGTGTACACTATAGAAAAGCATTACAAATGATTTTACTATAGAAATGCATTGAAAATCAGGAAAAAGAGATTTTTAGTAGTCTGGAATTAATGCAAGCATTACTAACAAAACAGTGCTATTGTATGTGTGATGTAAATGCATGGTAAATGATTCTATTATAGAAATGCATTATGAATGATTTTACTATAGAAATGCATAGAAAATCAAGAAAAAAGGGATTGTCACTTGTAAGGAATTAATGCAAGCATTACAGATAGAATAGGGCTTTATATGTATAATGTAAATGCATTGCTAATGATTTTACTATAGAAATGCAATATAAATTATTTTACTATAGAAATGCACTGAAAATCACAAAAAAATGGATTGTCACTTGTAAAGAATTAATATAAGCATTACTGTCAGCCAAAACTGTCAACCAAAACTGTCAACATAGGTTTCTTCAGTTTTCAAGTAGGTCTGGCTGGCTATCTATGTGTGTATGTATCGCACGTACAGGCCACACCAATGGAGCCAGAGGGCTGAAAATCTTTACTCCTTATTATGTCTAGAAAAATCTTTTTTTTCCATTTTTTGAACTCCCACCCCCAATACTTTTTTAGCGGGAAGGGGGTCAATTTGCGATGTAAGTTTATGCTAAATTAGTCCCTTAGTTTGAGTTCGGCAGCATTCACAGTTGTCGTTGTTTAAATTTGGACTTTTTTAGTGATCACTGCCCAACAAAAGGCGAGAGAAGTAACTTATTCATTGATCACCCCGTTTTCCAATTTTTTAATTGATCAACCCCAACACGGCATGCTGCCAAAGGACATTGTTCGCATGACAGTTTCTATTGAGTGCCTAACCAGACCTGTACGTATAATATTTCAAGTATAGTTTTTG
Organism: Architeuthis dux; assembly: GCA_006491835.1. NCBI lineage: Eukaryota > Metazoa > Mollusca > Cephalopoda > Oegopsida > Architeuthidae > Architeuthis > Architeuthis dux. Next base: position 905,371 of record VCCN01003609.1, on the reverse strand, counting down.
AGAAGATATTTAAAAGAGTAAACACAGTATTTCTTTTCTCCCATCAAGTATCACGCAACACTAAATGGCCTAAAAATTGTGTCAAACAACAGCAAAAACAATTTACACTAACTTACTAAAGTTGCCCTTACAGTCTTGGTGTGCCGTCAAAGAAAATGAAGGCTCTAAGAATTACAGATGTTATATTTAACACATATATGGTATCTTGGTGATTGTCTGTGTCTTCAACTCAGTTCCTCATACATATTAGTTGAATGAATAGTAGTGACCTCATTATAAATTGAGTCAACGCTGTAAATATTATTGTTATATCATTGGATTAGTTGGTGCTATAAATAGTCATGTTGATGGGAGATGGTGAGGAAAATGGTGTATTGTTGTTGGCAAAACCTGTTTATCCAATAAATTAAATTCTTAAGGAATTTATGGCTAATCTCTGTCCCTTTCAGTCAATCTCCGATGGACACATTCATCTCATATTAGATTGTTCAGGAAATAATGTCACATTTTTGGAGAAGAAATAAAAACCTGTCTGTAGTTTTGAGAAGGGTCATTAACATTCAAAGTATTTTTCGGATGATTGAACTCCTTGTTGTTTGTGTTGTTAATACAATATTTTGGCCGAGCCATTCTATGGCCTTCTTCAAGTGTTGCTACTGTAATGTCGTCTGATATTAGTGCCTTTGTTGTTTGTTTGTTCTTATCTGTTTAGCTGTGTTTAATTATAATGCGTTTGGTTCATAACTGTATTTAGCTGTGTTTATTTTGAACACGTTTTGGTTCATAACTGTATTTAGCTTTAAGAAAAAGAAGCAGAGAGAAACAAAGACACATGTTTGCAGGGCGATTGCCTGGACCAGAGAGGGCCTTCCTGCTCCCACATCTGGGGCTTGTTAAATAGGGGCTGCTGGGTAGCCACCGATTCGGTGTGTTTATTGTCTTAAAAACATATACATACATACATACATAAACATTACAGCTACCATTGGAGAGAAAAAAATTTCTTTTACCACCATCACATTCGGATAGTACACCTGAAGAAGACTGTAGAATGGATCATCCGAAACGTGGTGTTAACAACATAAACATCAAGAAGGAGTTCAATTGTTCAGAAAACTCTTTGAATAAAAACCTGTTCAAATGAAGTAAAAGTTAAATTTGTCAAGAACATAATCATAATTATTAGCAATGACAAAAACACACTATGAAACTAATTCTTTTTGAAAGTATCTGGATGAAAAGTTAGCTAGTGTCCTTATGCTGGCTATGGCATCAGCTGTCCCTGCTCAGGTTTCCCCACATCACAAGTTTATCTTATTTCGGCTTGGGTATTTTTACTCAATATTTTTTTTAAAACAGATTGTTTCCGATTATTTCACTATTGTAGAACTTGTTATAAAATGCTAAACCGCGAAAAATAAAATAGCTACAATGCTTAAAGCCTCCTATAGCAGTCAATTTATACGAACAACAAAACAGAAAATAATATATGAAAATATATTAAAAATACAGGCGGTAAATATTTCTTCATCATCATCATGCTATATTTAATTATTTATCCATGTGATAATATTTTTATATAAGTTTCAGTCTGACCAATCTATAAAATGAATAACAAATATACATTTTAAACAATTTCTAGTTTGCTATCAGCGACACCAGATGAACGGGTAGTTTTATCATTTTGTTTCATTTCGGCTATAAAAAGTGGCTAGGAAATAGCTATTTCTGCACGTGATTAAAATGCCGGCTACGAAAGTGCAGTAACCCCCTTGGCTTGCAATATGTGAAATAGACTCAGAGGCAACAAGCACCCAAAGTGGAGTCACTCACTTCACCATTCTTGCTTATGGAACTTGGTATTCCTAAGCAGTTACCCATCTAAGTACCGACCAGGCTTGACATTGCCTAACTTTGGTGATCGCATGAGAACCAGTGTATCTGGATGAAAAGAATTCTCATAATACTGAAGTGATCTCTTCTCTACTTTTAAAGGTGTTGACATTAAGAAAATCTTCCAATCATAAGATTAAATAACAAGCCGGGCTGCTGCAGGGTCAAATATCACTCCTACTTCTATTCCGACTGAAGATGATTACTGCAAATAATAAATTTGTAGATATATAAGACTTTTCAGTTTGGCTCAGCCCATAAGAGAGCCACCTACCAATCACATAGTCATGATTTCAAATCACTGTAGGGAAATATTACTTTTATATATCGTTTTGGTTTAACGTGATGGGACAAACAGTGAAGAGTTTACTCCCGTAAATTAGGTGAGGATTGTATTTCATGTTCTTGTTACGGTAGCAAAACAAAGTCAACAGTGTAAAAAGATGTTATATAAAATTTCATTTAAACATAGTGTTAATGAAATTTCATTTGAACATAGTGTTAATGAAATTTCATTTAAACATAGTGTTAATGAAATTTCATTTAAACATAGTGTTAATGAAATTTCATTTAAACATACTGTTAATGAAATTTATTGTAAATTATAGTTATAGGTATCTCCCACCGCCCTAAATATAATTCCTATCGGTACATTATTTAAACTCACGCCAGCTCCCCTCAGCAATTAGTCTAACTGAATCTGTTTTATTTTTATAAAAGTATTGTATTTCACCATGAATAATCCACTACCATAGATAATCCTAACCCTCCGATTGAGCTTGACTTTCGATTGAAAAATGCCTAATTCTGTGTATACAAGAGTTTGACGAAAATCCTAAAGTGCTAAGCCAGTTGAGTTAGGAGAATGGGAACATATAGAACATTTAGAACATATAGAACATTTTATTTTAGTGTGAACAAAAAGTATACAATTTGTATATACAAGCACACATTGTGGTAAAATATACCACCCTAACAATGTCATCTTCTCTTGACTTCATTTTACTGAGTATAGGCTTGCATTGTTATTCTGAATAATGACACACTTTGTGTTGACCAAGGCTGGAGATTTTGGGTGTACATTTTCCCTCTTCCCTTGTTCAAGTTGTTAACAATAAGGATCTATTGTAATTGCCTTACCTTATTCAAAGAACTCACAAAACCTACCATATTCCATTAATTGCTAACCAAGAACTTATGTGGGTGGAGCTTTGGTTTAGACATACCTGCCAAGTCTCACGCATTCTGCATGAGACACATGTATTTTGATACATTCTCACGCTCACACGCAAGTACACTTGTGCTTGAACAAAGACAGAAACCATTTTGAGGCATACCACACCCCATTAAATTAGCCTGTTTTTGGACCGCATAATAAAATTTTAAAATTAAAATAAAGGTGTTATTTTTTTAGTCAATATCAATTTTTTTGTATCTATTCATTATATTGAATGTTATTCTTTAATTCTATGTTTTATTTAACTTTCTACTTTAATTTTTTTATATTTCCCATTTTTGGTCACTTTTTGGGCGAGGCACCATATATGATAATTTCATCCTCATAAACAAAAAGAATTCGGAAAACTTGCAACTGAAAATATCTTGTAATTAGGTCTAGTTTAACATAAAAAAAGGTTGTTTTGATATCTAAAATATGTTTAGGGGTGCCCTATAAAAGATTAATATATAAATGCATTGCGAATGGTTTGTCTATAGAAATGCATTTTAATACTAGATGTTTATGTAACTCGTGTTATCATAGATAGAATTTATTAAACAAATATGTCAAAACTTTCATTCACTTTAATGATTACATATTTCAGATTTCAGCTCATGAAAGTTTTTTTTATAGTAATGCTCTACTTTTGTATAGTGGGAGAAACCTGTGTAATTGTTAACTTATAAAAAAGTCATTTTTAATCATATTTTTTGGAAGATGATGTGAATAAACATTGAAATATGAATAAAATCAACTACTTTTTCTTTTTTCCCAGTCAAGCAATGATTACTTTCAAGTATGACTTTGGAATTACTCTCATTCTTTATATTGCATAATCTTAACCAATAAGAACCCACTGTAATACCGGTGTCACATACAATTTAAGTGTTCTGCACAGTCTCTTATATAATATTATATTTTATCCTTGATTTTAACTCATGAAGTGTACTAAGTGACATCTAATGAACATCCTGGTGCAGTCACACGAATGTGTATCCATTTGCCTACCCATAATCCCACATAATGTTCTTTCAAGTAGAAATGTGTCTGAGTTCTTATGGGTTAAAATGCATAATATTGCATATGTAAACAAATCAAAAGCATGGAAGAATGAAGACGTCTCTTTTTGAAACCGAAGACAATAGTTTTTATTTTCTTTAAGGCTTGGTGTAGTTCATTGGCGTTGGCATAACACAACCTAAACATAATATCATCAAAACATACTAGTTCTCCGAGAGAGGGACAAAGAGAAGATGTTTGTTTTCATATCAAGTATCAAGTGCTTTCTTTCATGCTCAATTAACTCGGTCAAGACACATTGCACGCCTGCCATCACCTAGCACAGGTGAAGACAAAACCGCCTTTACTGTTCTGTATCTCTTAACACACCTAATTCCATTTCAAAAGCTTTATTCATACTTAATTACCCTTTTTATTTTCTGTTTTGTTCGCATTCCCACTGCCTCCTCGTTGCTTCCAACTAAGCTCCCATACCCTTTTATTCTTTCTTTCTTCTCTTTTACTTATATTTAATGTCTGTCCCTGTTACTTCAGTTCCTCCCTGCCTTAATTCCTTCTCTTCACTTCTTTCTTTCTTTCTTGTTTCCTTTAGTTTCCCATGATTAGCAAACGCCCCCCCCCCAACCTCTATGACCAGCCTTAATGGCTTTTTAACGAGTAGTCTTTATCTAAAATGCTACAGGGTTTCTTAGACCACCAGTCTGACTCAGCTGCTTATCTTTCTTTGACCGATGCCTGACAGTCTTATCTAGGCATACAGCATGATGCCTGACAGTCTTATCTAGGCATACTGCACGATGCCTGACAGTCTTATCTAGGCATACTGCACGATGCCTGACAGTCTTATCTAGGCATACTGCACATATTCACACAGACCCCCACACACAATTTTCATTAACGAGATACATATGTGTACACACAAGTTTTTAATGTCTTCTACACACACACAGATATAATTATATATACCCACATACACATACATTCATTTGCTTACTCTTTATCAGAAGTGTATCCACATGCTCACACATACACACCCTTTCTTCTAATATCTCCTTATACATCTTATGAAAATCTCTTTCTGATTTTGATTTTTTAAGGAAAAATTAATTAAAGAATTTTCTAATTTTGCAGCCTCCCCCTCCGTAATAACATTACATTTATATATCTGATAATTATAAAGACATTTATTAGTTGGGAACCTATATTTGCCCCGTGCCGGTGTGAGCGACTGCTAAACGAGCAACCTAAATCGTAAATGTGAATAAAGAAACAAGTCATATCTAGGCATGCTGCATGTATTCGCACAGACCCACACACACAATTTTCGTTATCGAGATACATATGTGTACACATATACACATACGTTTTTAATGTCTTGTACACACACAGATATAATTATATATACCCACATACACATACACTAATTTGCGTATTCTTTATCAGAAGTGTATCCACACACACATATGAGTTCCGTGCGGGGATCGCCAATATAGCTTCTCAACTAATAAATGTCTTTATAATTATCATATTCTGTCGGATATAAAATTATCCATCATTTGATTTCATTTAGATATCTATATATTTTTTCAGCCATTTACCAAGACTTTGAATGACAATGGAATCCAAGCTGATAGTGCCAGCATTTTTATGTCTATCATTGCTGCTCTGGGTAGGAATTCCAACTGTCTCTGGACAAATCTTCAAGGACAATGGAGTCAATTGTTTTAGCAGTTGTATGACATGCTTGGTTACAGGACTCAGATGCCCGTCTTTCAATTCACTTCCTTCTGGTTCCCTATACTGCCAGAGAGCTTGCATGATTTCCTTGGACCGATTACCAGGTCAGACTGAGGCAGGAATTTTGTCCAGCTTGTTTCACTGTCGGAAGAGAGCTGATGGAGAAGCCGCACTGGATGAATGCCTTGTGGATAATTTCATTATGTGGTATCCTGAAACTCATTCTCAATTCCTCAGACCTAAACAATCCAGATCATCTAATTCACTTTGAGAAAACTAACTATCTCATGTAGGTGCCCCGGAACCAGTGGTGTAGTGCACTGGGAACGCCTAGATACTGTGTTCCCTTACTTTTTCTGGGAGGAGGAATGGCATTCCCTCACTATCTACAGGGTATACCCGGAGAAAATCTTTGAAATTTGACCAATTTTACAGACGTTTTGAGGCCAT
>VCCN01003609.1:849746-867587 GCA_006491835.1 Architeuthis dux | reverse complement strand
ATATTAATGACCCTTCTCAAAACTATAGAAAATATCTTGACACTTTTTGTTTCTACATTTTGTTCAGTTAAAACCGTTGTTGTGAATGGCAAGGCTCCAGTGGACAGTGAATGCCCTCTTCAGGGTAGAGTCCATGTCTATTGTCAGGGAAATGATGTATGGGACTGCATGTTAAACCAGGTACGTTCAGTTTCCTAGATTTTTTTTTTTTTCTACCTGTCTATTTTTCTGATTCTATTTTTGTAATATGTGATTATGAGACTTAATATAACAATTTATAGTTTCAAGTAGAAATCTTATAATATAAAAGCCATTGTCACTTTTCTGTGTTTGATTGTTGGTTTCTGTCATGCTAAAGCAAACAGAAAGAGAGGAAGGGAGTAAGCAAAGCTCAACTGTGTGTTCACATCTACATCACTACTGCTACTGCTGATGTCTTAGTAGTAGCACAGAAAACAATTCCACCAAATGGAGGCATCTCTGATTTTCCATGAATAAAACTGATGTTTTTCTCGTATTAAAAAAGAAATTTGTTTTTTACCCAATTTTGTTGCTGTATCATTTTAAAATTATTAAAAAACGGAAAATATGAAGAGTTGTAGAAAATCAGCAGAAAAATATACATCAGCAGCAGCAGTAGTAGTAATAGTGATGTAAATGCAAACACACAGACACAGTAGAGCCTTGCTTTACCCCCTTCCTTTCTTTCTGTTTGACATGGGCTTTTATATTATAAGATCGGCTGCAATGTGTGCAATCAATTTAGTACTAAAATAATAATGTCTAACTAAAGTTACTCAAACCAATCTCATATATTTTGACCAAAACTTTAGATGAAGCCCAGAAAATCGTTTTCAAAACAAAGTTAACCAAAATTTATATAAAATTGTTCTTCAGTTTAACAAAAGTTCACTTCTCTCACAAAAGGATTCATAGTAAAACAAATAAAAGATCCTGCCATCTTTTTTACCGTATCAGTCGGTGTATAAGACGGACATTTAATTAAAAAATCAAAAAACTATATATTACACTGCTTCCAATCTGATAGTATTATGATTAGTGGGTAGGGTTGCCACCCGTCCTGTATAGTATGAGATTGTCCCATATTGAAAAGTAAAATGCACTGTCCCCTACTGAATCAATACGGGATGCGATTTGTCCTGTATTTCATTGCACATCAGATTTTAATGCACACACACTATATTTTCACTTGCTTGGAATGACATGAGAAATCAGACCAAATCTGTTTAGGATTCATTTTCATAATGTTAAATTAGAGCTGCTGTTAAATCCGCTCCCTTTCCTCTTAGGCTAAGATAGTGGTTCCCAAACTTTTCGCTTCACGGCACCCTAAGTCAGAAAATACTAAACATGAATTGTGTTCCTGTTAGGTTAGTTAGTATAAAAAAAGAGAGACAGTCAAGTTTCGATTGAGCAAATGTGAGTAAAAAAATATGAGAAAATAGTTTTATTTATTTATTTTTATTTACAATATAAGGGTCCAGTTTAGCCAAAATTGACTTCGTAAATTGAACATCGGGTGTCGTTAAGACAGACACAAAGTAAGATTCTAGTTTTACATTATATATACACTGTAAATCGATCACCATGTCCCGTGGGTGTGAGGCCGCTGGCAAGGTGTCACTTATTTTTCCACATTCAAGGTGGAAATTCCATTAGCAGGCCATCTACCAAGACACTCAATATTGACAGTTATGGGGTTTGGTTGATTTGCAGTGAGTCCTCCAAATACCCTTGTAAATCATTTGTCTTATAGTCCGACATATATACGGTGCCTCTGCAATGAATTAAAGATTTCCCTCTTTGTAATTCCAGACCAACACAGCCGATAATAACAACAAGTATTATCTTGTTCAGTTGCTGCAGGAGAATTCTAGTCTATCCTATTATGTATGGCAGCGTTGGGGTCGAGTTGGTTACAAGGGTCAAAACAACTTGGTCTGCTGCTCCAGTGATCTTAACAAAGCTGTCAGTGTATTCACAAAAAAGTAAGTAAGTAATATTTTCTTTAGACTAGTGGTTCTCAGAGTCCCCGATCACATTCCTCCCCTTGTGATCTCAGGTTTTCTCAATTCCTCCCCCATTTTGAATTGTCATGTAGTAATCTTTTTCACCATTATACTTTCAATTATATGTTCCCTCCCCCCTTGCTAAAATTCCTTGCATATTCCTTCCCAATTCACCCCCCCCTTGCTAAAATTCCTCCCCTTACTAAAATTCCTCCCATATTCCTCCACTTGCTAAAAATTCTTCCCATATTAATATTCCTCCAATAATCTTCCCCTTGCTAATATTCCTCCCATATTCCTCACCTTGCTAATATTCCTCCCATATTCCTCACCTTGCTAATATTCCTCCCATATTCCTCCACTTGCTAAAATTCCTCCCATATTCCTCCACTTGCTAAAATTCCTCTCATATTCCTCCACTTGTTAAAATTGCTCCCATATTCCTCCCCTTGCTAAAATTCCTCCAATATTCCTCCCCTTGCTAAAATTCCTCCAATATTCCTCCCCTTGCTAATATTCCTCCCATATTCCTACACTTGCTAAAATTCCTACCCAATTACTCCCCTTGCTAATATTCCTCCCCTTACTAAAATTCCTCCCATATTCCAATATTCCTCCCATATTCCTCCACTTGCTAATATTCCTGCAATATTCCTCCACTTGCTAAAAATTCCTCCCATATTCCTCCTTTTGCTAATATTCCTCCAATATTCCTCCCCTTGCTAATATTTTGCTAATATTCCTCCCATACTCCTCCACTTGGTAAAATTCCTCCCATATTCCTCCCCTTGGTAATATTCCTCCCCTTGCTAATATTCCTCCCTAATTCCTCACTTTGCTAATATTCCTCCTCTTATTAATATTCCTCCCTAATTCCTCCTCTTGCTAAAATTCCTCCCATATTCCACCCCAATTCCTCCCCATGGAGCCAAGTACCTCCCATTTGAGAATCACTACTTTAGACTGTTCAGGTATGAATTTATTAACTTTCCCCAGGTAATTATTTTTCTCTTTTAACTTTACCATTTCAAAAGTTAATTGTTGTCATGTTATGTATGTTGGTTCGTACTAATTTCCTCATCTTTGTTGTGTTGTTTTTTCACAATGTTCTGGCCATGTACCCCCTGACCTTCCTCAAGTGTCTGGTGTGTTGTTGAATCTTGCTCTGAGAGGGCATGTGCTTCCTCTCTCCTACACATCGCGCACCGGACATGTTATGTGTGAGAATGGAAGCATACCATACACCTGAGTAAGACTGGAGCGTTCATGGCTGAAACATTCTAAAAAAGACAGAAATTAGTCCACATACATGCAATTATTAAAATACCTCATCTAACAAAATTCATTCAAGAACATTTAATTATTGGGTCTCTGAAGTTGCTTTAACTCTTAAATTCATATTATAATATAACATAAATTCATATAATAGAATGTCAATTTCAAGGGAAATAACTTCTGATTGAAATTATCTTCCTTTGCCCATTTGGTGAATTATTTTTTTAATTCAATTCACAGAGTTCCACTTTTTAATGATATTCATTGAAGAGTTCCACTATCAATTAGAAGCAGTTTATGAATTTAAGAGTCAAGTGTAGTTTAGTACATTTAAAGTTCAAAAGTATTTTGTTTAATTTTTTACAGCTAAGGAATTTTTTTATATAATAAATAACAGCTACCCTAATCATAATCTCATAAGTTGTTGTCATCTTCTATTTTTGATTTTGGGAATTTTACTTCAAAACAATTCTATACTAAAGACTTTTTAGTAGTCGAAGGAGAAAAGTTTAAACTAAAACCTTTAAAAAAGGGAATTTGTTGATCTAAAATATGTGCTGTATGTAGATTGAGACATTTTTTTTGTCTAGTATGCATAGTTCTCAACTTATAAGAGTACATACATACATTACAAGATTATATATAGTTATAGACGTGTAAATATTTTAACCCCTTGAGGGATTTATCATTTTTTTTAAATAATTGTTTCAATTTGGAACTAATCTTTTTTAAGTATGCAATATATTTTTTACCAAGACCAAATTACACTTTGTTATATCAAAACCAAGATTGTTAAACTCTTACTTTTATTGTTATGATTTTTTCCTGCTACATATAAATTAAGCCATTTATAATTTATATTCATGGTGTCCCATAAATCTGTCCCCTTTTTTCAGTTGTAAGGGCAATAATGTAATAATGTTTTATTTTTTGATTTTGGGAATTTTACTTCAAAACAGCTGTATACTAAAGACTTTTAACAGCAGTTTAGAAATTTTTCAAAGCTGCCGTCATAAGGAATTTGCCAACACATATTAACTCTTTCGAGACTCCTGGAACATATATATCCCAAGGTTTCTATGATAGCTGGGATATATATGTCCCATAGATCTCTTTTATAAGTCTACTGGGACAGTTTAATTCATCTTATGCACCTCAATAGGTTAGTCTTGAAAGAGTTAATGAGTAGAACTACTAATATATAGGGTGTCACAAAAGTAACTCCCGATTTGTCCCAAAATGAATGCCACTTCTAAGGGAAGCAACTATTAAATTATTATTAAATTACTATTAAAACCACCTATTAAATAGTTGCTTCCCTTAGATAGAAATGGCATTACTTTTTGGACAAATTGGGTGTTACTTATGGGACACCCTGTATATTAGACATGTATACGGTGTCACAGAAGTAACACCCAATTTGTCCCAAAATGAATGCCAGTTCTAAGGGAAGCTATATAAATTATTATCAAATTACTATTAAAGGCAAGTATTAAATAGTTGCTTCCCTTGGATAGAACTGACGTTACCTATGAGACACCCTGTATAATTTGGTGAAATTTCTAGTTGGTCTATCTTGATAGTTTTAATTTTTGTTCAAAATATAAAAGTTGTTGTATTTCTTCTTTTTATTTTCAGGTTTTATGATAAGACCAAAAATGAATGGAGTGAAAGACAAAGCTTTCAGAAAGTTCCAGGCAAATATGATCTTATTCACATGGATTACAGTACTCAGGTAAAGGTTGCTGCTTTATTATACACTAGCTGAAAACCTGCAGTTTCAACTAGTTCCTGAGAAAGCCCTGCCCCTTCGGGGTGGGCTTTGACACCTCCCTACCTGCGCCGCTCGTAAGCTACAGTTGTAAAAAATAAACTAGTGAATTAGTAATTCTTTGATGAAATTTTCGGAATTCTTCCCCTTGATCATTATTTGATGAAATTTTTGGAGTTCTTTTCCTTGTTTCACTTCATATGAAATGAATCAATTTTCACAACTCTAAAACCTTTAAAAAAGGGAATTCATTGATCTAAAATATGTGCTGTAAGTAGATTGAGACATTTTTTTATGGTCTAAGATGGTTTCAAAATTGTTTCAATTTGGAACTAATCTTTTTTAAGTATGCAATATATATTATATTGCATATATATTTTTTTGATCAAATTACAGTTTTTCTTGTAATATCAAAACCAAGATTGTTAAACTCTTACTTTTATTGTTATGATTGTCTCCTTCTACTACAAAATAAATTAAGCCATTTATAATTTATATACAGTTTGTCCCATAAATTTGTCCCCTTTTTTCCAGTTGTAAGGGCAATAATGTAAGTATCTTGCAGTTATTTTCCTTGCACTTGTTGAATATTGCTACATTTGATGAACAATTATTTTGCAATAAAAATCTTATTAAAAACAAAGTTACTTCCCTTATATATATATATATAATAATTATAATGACATTTATTAGTGAGAGCTTATATTTGCCCGGCGTCAGTGTGAGCGACTGCTAAACGAGCGGCTTAAATGGTAAATGTGTTGGATCCCCGCACGGAGTTCGTTTCTTTATTCACATTTACAATTTAGGCCGCTTGTTAGCAGTCGCTCACACCGACGCCGGGCAAATATAGGCTCTCACTAATAAATGTCATTATAATTATCATATTCTGTCGATCTGATATAAAATTATCCATCATTTGATTTCATATATATTTATATATATGCAAAAAGCAAATATTGTTGGCCTCCATACACCAAAAATAAATTCCCTTTTTCTCTTTCATAATTAATACAAGGTGTCCCATATATAAGTCCTTTTTTCCAATTGTAAGGGCAATAATGAAAGTATATGCTGTCTCGAAGTTATTTCCCTTGCATTTGTTCACATGAATTCTGCTCCATTTGATGAACAATTATTTTGCAATAAAAATCAAGTTAAATACAAAGTTACTTCCCTTACAACTGGAAAACTGGTACAAAAAGGGACAATTCTATCGGACGCTGTGTATTGTAATTTACAAATTCTTTGTTGTAAACTTCTTTTTCGTTTTTGTAGAAGGATGATATAGATTCTGCTGCAGTGAAGAAAGAACCAACAGAAATTCCTGACTCAAAACTCGGCGAGAGAGTGCAGGTAGGTAGAATTCATTAAGGTATCTTTACCTAACTTGTTGAGTTATAAAGATTGGAATGGTTGTGACTTCCTAACAACCAGATAAAGTCAGATGAACTTGTATGTTATATTTTATTTTGATTTGATTACCACAAGTTCTATGGTTATTCCAAACTTAATAACTACAATTTTTTAAAAGTTTTGATAAGTTTTGAAATATATCTGAAAGCATATATAAAAAAAATGAAAATGTCAACGTCGCTTATATATAAGCTGTTACTAAGTATTATGTAATAATTATATAAATTTTATCTAAACTATTCTAGGCGACAGCAAAAGTTTAAAAAAGCAAATAAAAATAGCACATACTAACTTTTGCTTGGACAATTTAAACTCTTTTCCCCATCTTCGATGTAGACAACGTTTTGGCCGATTCATTCTACAGCCCTCTTCAGGTGTAAAATGTAATATCCGTAAGGAAAGAGAGTTTCACTTATCAGTCTCTTCCTCCTGTGGTGCAAAGCAAGACAAAACAGTATCCTATAACTTTGAGTCATCTCAAATTTATAGATAAAAATACCACAGTCGTCTTAAAAAACTAAGTTAACAAACTCATTCTTGAAAATGACCAATGATGGTCGAAAGATCTTGACTTTCTTTCATAACTTCCATGTAAACATTTACATTTGTAAATTAGACTTGCTGAATGTGGACTTGCTGAACTAACAACACACCAAATTCATAATTTGGTATATATAATTCACCAAAGGTCCGTCCATCTGTCTGTCTGAGAATACTAGATAATTATAAATTAAATCTAGATGATTCTAGATAATTTTATGAAATTTTGTAGTTGTTTTTTAAAAATTTTTATTGCAAACTGGAAATGTTTTGCTAAGAGACTTTATTTTTGGCGATTGGGATCCCTCGCTAAGTGAAATTTCATTATAAGACTCCTTCACTGTATTTGCGGTTTGAGTCAAAACAGATTTAGACCATAAATAAAAACATCATAAAATGTATAATAGTAACAATATCTCCTCAGAAATTCAGACAAAAATTTTTAAAATACACTTTTATTAACTGCTTGAAAATTTATTTCTTGTTTTTTTTTTGTTTTTTTTTTTTTCAGGAATTGATTAAGCTCATATCTGACATACAGTCAATGAAGGAAACAGTGATTGAGATGAAATATGATGCCAAAAAAGCTCCATTAGGTTAGTCTTTGCACGTACTCTATTCACCTTCAGAAAAAGAAAAAGAAGAATAAATATAACCTAGAGATAATCCGAGGATAAGGTACTAATACTATAGCAGCCGTAAATTCATCTTATGCAAGTAAAGATTTGGACAAATTAATCGCGAATTGATAATGAAACCTATTTACTATAAGAGTTTTGATTAACCCCCATTTGACAATACAATTATTTTTTTTGTTTAAGGCCGTCTGACTGTGGAGCAAATAAATGCTGGTTATATAGCCTTGAAAAAAATTGTCAACTGTATCCAAACAAATAATTTTGGAGCAAACTTGACTGCAGCCTGTGATGAGTTCTACACAAGAATCCCCCATACTTTTGGGTGAGTCTCCATTTTCAGTCATCCATTTTATTTTTTAACTGATACCTCATTTAAATGCTTTATTTTATTGACAAGGTTAAAGAAAATATTGTTCATTTTTATGAATACATAAATCTTTAGATGCATTGTTAAATCTTTCACACCAGATAAATTCTTTTAGGTATCATTCCTTTAAAAGGTTATACAGCCACACATTTCCTTAATTCTTGTAGGTATTCCTTTAAAAAGAGGGTTAGGTTTATGGTTATGATGGCTTGGTTCTGCGAACAGAATTTCCACATCTTTTCAGGTCTTTGCAGGGCCTGTATATGATACTTATACAATAAAAGGCTCTTTTGTTGTAATAAGCAAATAGCTGGCAACGGTTCCTCCACCAGCAGAGGAAGAATTTTGGAACGTGTTGTCAGCCATGGGTTCTAATGTACTATACTGATTTTGAACATCCTCTCATCTAAACCAGTCAAGGGGCAAGGATGTTAAAGAGATCCTAACTAAAAATCCATTTTCTAAATGTTTGCCATTTTTTCGTATGTGTTTGCAGTATGAAGAAACCTCCTCTTATTCGCGACAGTCAAACCGTAAAGCAGAAAATTCAACTTCTTGAGGTAAGAGTTATTTCCCTTTAGAACATTGCAATTTTACTGCTTTTATTAATCACCATTACCTATCTATCTATGTATCCAGACTTTGCCCAGCCCTAACCGTTCATAGTAAGAACCTTTGCACACATTCTCCCCTCAATGAGTAGGGAGAATATTTTTGTTTTTGTTTTTTGATAATTCCCCTCCAAAATAGGGTTTTAGTGGTGGGTTCAATTTTCAGTTCATGCTAAATTGGACACTAGTTTGTTAGTGGATGTCAAATATGTTGTTAATCACTGCTACCAAAAGGTTTAGGTTATTCATGTGTTCACACATTTATATGTATCTGGACTTCGGCCAGCCCAAACCGTTCATAGTAGAAACTTGAAATTTTGTACACACACTCCCCTCAATGAGTAGGGGAAAATGCTTTTTGTTTTTTGAAAATTCCCCTCCAAAATAGGGTTTGTGCCCACTTGTTTTATGAAAATTCAGACATTTTTTTTTATCACAGCCCAATTGTTTAATTGATCACCACCAACACAGGTGGTAGTGATTCATAATTTCCCTTGGAATGCTAGTTTTTGGTGTATTTTTGTTAGGTAACAGTTATCAGCAGCAAAAGCAACATTAGCAAATCCAGTTTGAATTCTGGTTGAGGCTGCTTATGTTCACTTAGCTCTAATGCCCTTGAGAAAGGCATGAATCCACGTCTTGAATTCTCTCTCATCATCAGATATCTTGACAAAAAAATGTCATCCCTGGCAGTCTACAGTGGTTGACGGAGATGAGTGTGTGAGTGAGCACTGGGGCAAATCACTGTCTGTTTGATAGTTGAATGAAGACTACTGTCATTGCCTACCACTTCTGTTTGGCTGAGGATTTAGGTGTATAAATGGTTTGCAGTTGAGTGACATCAGGAGTAATTCTATTTAACATAGTTTAATTTGCCTAGTAGAGCAATGTACGATTTGGAGAGTAGAATGTTAGATATTTAGGCAGCCATGGACGGGGGTCACAGGTGTTGAAAATCATAAACAGGATATCGACCAAAACCCAAACTGCAGGTGTCAGGGACTGGAAGACAAATCAGGTGTTCAAAAGTCATAAACAGGATATTGACTAAACCCTGAGCTGCAGGTGACGGGCTGGAAAACCAGCGTGGTCGTTCGAACCCCATAAAATCCACAGAGCGCACTCGGAAACCAGAGAGACAGAGCACCTAGGCTTGAGAGAGAGAGAGCACCTAGCTTGGGACGGACACAAGACCAATTTCCCTGTTAGGAAAAGTCTGTCAGCTCTCATTATCTCTCGCCTACTCTACATCCCACGCCACAGCATGATGTATCTGATGCAATAAAAATATATCATCATATTTTTATAAACCAAGTTTCAAGTCTTCCTTTTTCTCGAAGTTCAAGATTGCTATACAACAAGAACAGTCCTCTATTTAGTAGAGCTCGATTTGCGTTAGTCAAGTCAAAGTTGTTATGAGTGTCACGGAGACAGGAGTTACGGTTGAAGTTACCAGAAGTTGTTTGTTAGAGTAGCAATCGGATGCTAATACATTCACGGAAAACAAGTGGTGTCCAATCCACACAAAGAACGATTCATTACAACTTTTCCCACATAACATTTGGTGACTTACGAACAAAATGTTGCATATATAACACACTTCTTTCCAGCTCAAGCACTAGTAATAGAAAAAAAAGTTGTTATATCCATTGTCAGTCTTGACAAGAACTAGTTATTTTTATCTAGTGTTTACATTGTACAAAAAATAAAAGGCCATTTTGACTTTTTTTGTTTAGATTCGTATTTCTCATAAGATTATTCTAATGGATGATCTGTAATCAGCTCCAAATGTAATGATCATATTATACATCAAAATAGAAAACTTTTTAATCTGGATATTCAAGAACTTAAAGATATTCTCTCTCTTTCTCTTTTATTCTCTTTCTCTTTTATTCTCTTTCTCTTTTATTCTCTTTCTCTTTTATTTTCTTTCTCTTTTATTCTCTTTCTCGCTTATTCTCTTTCTCGCTTATTCTGTCTCTCTCTTATTCTATTATTCTCTGTCTCTCTCTTATTCTATTATTCTCTGTCTCTCTCTTATTCTATTATTCTCTGTCTCTCTCTTATTCTATTATTCTCTGTCTTTCTATTATTCTCTGTCTCTCTTATTCTATTATTTTCTCTCTCTTTTTCTGTGACTCTTTCTCTCTTATTCTCTGTCTCTCTTATTCTCTGTCTCTCTTATTCTCTGTCTCTCTTATTCTGTCTCTCTGTTTCTCCCTTTTTCTCTCTCTTTTTCTCTGTGTCTCTTTCTCTCTTTTTCTCTCTCTGTCTCTCTTTCTCATTCTCTGTCTCTCTTTCTTATTCTCTCTCTATGTCTCTTTCTCATTCTCTCTCTCTCTCTGATTCTCATTCTCTCTGTCTCTTTCTCTCTGTCTCTTTCTCATTTTCTGTCTCTCGCTCTCATTCTCTCATTCTGTCTCTTTCTCATTATCTCTCTCTCGCTCAGAAGATGCCCAATAACCCACAACGCCATTATCAATATAAAATTTCCCTAAACCTCCATGTTGGTTGTATTTTTCACTTGCGTGTGTGCTCGTATGCAAATGCAGGTGACTTTGTTGTGTAAGTAACTAATATTGATTGGATTTATTTTCTTGTAGGCCTTAGGTGACATTGAGATTGCAATCAACATCCTGAAGCAAGGTGATATCACAGAAAATCCAATTGATCGAACATACAAATCACTCGAATGTGAAATCGAAACTCTACCCAAAGATAGTACTGAATATAAGGTAAGAATTTATCAATGAAAATTTCCTTTTGTTCTGTGATGTTGAGATGCGTATGTACTACACATTTTCCCGAGCAAATTAAAAAAATACGGCAAGCATATTAAAAAGGCAATCAAACTGAATCGATGAACAAGAGTAGTCAAATGTATAGAGTTGAAATTTGTCTCTTAATATATTTTGTTTAAATGATAATACATTTCATTATTTTAGCCTTAGCTTTTCTCTTCACCTGGTTTTCATTTTTCTCTAATTTTCTTACCTCTTACCTTACCTCTTACCTTTCCTCCTTCACATCCTCTTTTAAACTCATTGATATGACTCCTGGAAATCGCAATCCATGGATGATCGCTTGTAGAATGTATATTGACGATTTTAAGGACATTCCTGGACCAGCTACACAATTACCTGATACCGCTAAGCAGTTTATAGATAATCATTTATTATTATTGAAAATAAACAATGAAAAATATTTTTTATTTTTTATTTTTTTTAATGATGAAAATTAATAAATGTAGATGAACTAAAAATCATGTTCCGTCGACTGATCACTTGCAGAACGTAAATATTGAGGATTTTACAGACATGCCTGGACCAGCTATACAATTACCTGATACTGCTAAGCAGCTTATAGATAATAATTTATTAATATTATTGAAAACAAACAACAAAATTTTAAAAGTTGTTAAAAAAATTTACTTAAAAAAAAACACAAATTTAAATCATTCGTAAATTTAAATCATAACAATGCCAATCAATTGATAATAATATCTTTTTCAATTAACTTTTTGATGGTTTTATTTAACCAGACTTGGAAGTGATACATTGGTAATAATCACTGAAAATTTAGTAAGCCTACATTTAATATTAAGAGATATAGAAATTTATTTACTGCCCATTGGATTTTTTTTTATTTAGCAACAGACTGTTAAATTAGTTTCAGGGCACACAGGCACATTGTTAGACGAAGGCAGTCAGGCAGGCAGTCAAGTAATCAAACATGACTGCTAGATAGCAAAGAGTTCTCTCCCTCACTTTCCCCAATTCTTTTCTGGGTCAGAAAGCGTAATTGATTCCAGCTCAGAAGGGCCTGTGATCAAGCAGATACTACACTCTGATCCTAGCTAGAAAAGCATAAGTCGTACATACAAACAAGCAGGATAATACCATTAATTGTATGAGAGAATGAACTTGATTTGATTATTCATTTATATTTAATGATTTGTTATCTTTTCTTTCCTTTTGTTTTAGCTGGTGGAAACGTATCTTCTCAATACCCATGCAGCCACTCATACCGGTTATTCTATGAAATTATTGGAAGTTTTCAGGTGTCAAAAGTCAGTTGAAGAGTCACAGTTCCTTGATTATGGCAACAGGTGAGTTATTCTTTCACATACAATAAAGTACTAACATTGTTGATAAAAATGGTTGAACAAAAAAACCTCATTCCTGATTTTTTTTGTTTTTTTGTCAGAACATTTTCTTAGACAAGTTATTTTAATCATTACATATAGGTTAGTTTAGACCAGTAATGGGCAAACTGCGGCCCTTTTGACTTTCTGAATGGCACACTTAATTCTATGAGGAAAATAACATTTTATTAAAATTTCATCTGAGAAAAAGGCACCCTTTTTTGAAGAAATAAGAAAATTCCAGGATAAGTAGACAAATAATTATTTCTTTGTTGAAGTAAAGAACAGACCAATGTGCCTAATATGTTCTGGATCCCTCTCCGCATTTAAAGAATTTAACGCTAAGCGCCATTACACAACTAAACATTCCGGCTATGATAAGTTTAAAGGAGATATCCGAAAGCTTAAAATTGAAACACTAAAGAAACAGATCAGTAGCCTAAATACGCTTTTTTCTAAAAGGCAAACAGAGCTCAGAGAAATGGTGCATGCATGCTATGTTGTTAGCAAAAAAGTTCCTAACATTCTAAAAAATATTCTAACAGTGAATTTGTGACCCGGTTTATGATTAGCAATATCTCATGCGGCCCGCTGCTCAAAAAAGGTTGCCCATGCCTGGTTTAGACTAATTCACTCAAAGGTCAGTTTGGCATATACTGTATGTACCAGCATATAAGTCGACTTTTTAAGTATCAAGTATTTTTCCATTTGGATCACATTAGTCTGTTTAGACCTTGTGAACTTGATACTCTAATGGACACAATGCTGCCTTATGTTAGAGAGTTGACTTATCTGGCAAATATTGGACTAAACTTGAATTAAACCTTAGTTTTAGGGTCAACGCATATGGTGTATATATGATAGGTAAAGAGAAAACAATCCTAAGAATGCGCTGGCATTGGATGTGATATGCATGAGAGAGAGGAAACACATGCCCCCTCAGAGCAAGATTTGACATTCCAGAAGAACACACACCTGAAGAAGGCCCGGGAGTATGCAGTCAAAACATGATAAAATAACAAACATACAGAAATACCAGGAAATGTACAACCGAAGAAGTACCAGGAAATGTAAAACCGAAGAAGTACCAGGAAATGTAAAACCGAAGAAGTACCAGGAAATGTACAACCGCTTCCGCTGCTGCTACTACAAACGATCTCTCACCCAAAGCTCCCCTTCCCATGATTCTATTACCCTACCTTAAAGGCATTGGCGAACGTCTCCAGAAGATCTACACGAAATTCAACATCAAAGTCATTTTCAGACCTTCTCAAACTCTCTGTTGTCTGCTAAGTAAGGTTGCCCCAACTCAGGACGCCGAACTGGTGAACAACTGTGTTTACCTCATTCCTTGTAAATGTGGTATTATCTACACTGGAGAAATGGGCCGCCCCCTCAAGGTCTGACTTGATGAACACAAGAAGGCCATAATCAGGAGCGAGATAGATAAATCGGCTATGGCCGACCACATCTGGTGAGAGAATGGCGAGCATCTTCCTCTTTGGGAAGAAGTGCAGATTATCGACAGAGAATGTTGTTGGAAGCAGAGAAACATCAAAGAGGCAGCTCACATCAAAATGTCGACTAAATGCATTAGCCAGACAAGCACAGATTTCAACCCGATGTGGCTTCCACTTCTCAACAAATCCAAACCCGACAGAACAAAACACAGAAACACCAGGGCCATGCGTTATAAGGGCTACCCCCCTTAAGCATAATTTTTGTTTAACCCACTCGGATTTTACACATGATGAAGGCTGAAGAATGGATCGGCCGAAACGTTGTGTTTATAACACAAATAACAAGAAGGAGTTCAACCGTCCGAAGAATCATTTCAATATACAGAAATTAGTCTGAACTAATATACAGTCAAATCAGTTTAATCGGACCGCATAACCGGCTTATACGATTAACTGAACGAGTACATTCTGTTTTTTTTAACAAAACATTGAATTGTTAATACAAGGGAAATAACTCACATAAGAACCACAAAATGTTAACTCCCTTTATTTGTTTATTTGAAAATTTGATTTATGAGCTAAAAATATTTGAAAGATAGTTGTTTTGAGAACTGAAAAATATATTTTTATTAATTCTATCAGATTTTATTTTTTAAAAATGTTAATTCGATAACACTGCTTCTTGGTCCAAATTAACGGTCCATTGGTCCTAATAAACGAATCAAATTAGTGAGGATTACATACGTTTGAATCGGTTCTTACAAGATTGGTCCTATTGTGCAGCTGGACCTACTAACCAGATTTGACTGTATATACAATGATTACTGATTTAATGAATAACAAAAATTTGTATCTTATCATGTCTATTATTTTACTTTTACTTTTTTTAAATATCACACTGGAACATGATTGTATTTAAAACATTAATGGGGTAACAATTCAATTTTGACATTCTATTTTATACCAAAAATGCCATATACCTGATAATGCATCTATTTAACCTATCTGAAGTGGCTCTTAGGTGCTCAGGAAAAAAAAAATTATATTATGAGCAAACAAATTATTGTATTAAAATAAAAGCCATATCTTATGACCCCGGACATTGAAGCAATTTCGGTTAAGATTCCAAAACCAAAAATAGCATTATGTATGAAAAAGTTAGCTAAATTTATGTTTTCTTGTATGTATTTTTGTTTATAATAAATTATGCAGCTCAAATAGTCTTAATTATTACTTTATTTAGCTAAAAATAGCTTTTCAGGTTGAAAAGGTTCCCAACAATAAAGTAATGTGGGGGTTTCCAATCCTAAAATTTAGAAAGATCTTATAAAGTTAAAATCTTAAAAGCTAGTAAATTGGTGCAACTACTTTTCATGGAAATTTTTAAGTTAATACAAGGAACATTTACCTTATATATCAGTATATAAGATAGACATTTAATATTTTTTTAAAAATAACAATGCAAATATTACACTGCATCCAATCCACTGGTATTATGACTAGGGGTCTGTCTACCAACGTTATTGGGCTTGGGTGATTTGCAGTGAGCAGTAGTCCGCGAAGTACACTTGTAAACCATTCATCCTATAGTCCAGGATATATGGTAAAATTAAATAATTTTAGTAAAATTATGTTTTTGAACATAATGCAACTATGATTTGTCTTGTGTAAGCTGATTAGAAACCGTCAACAAAACTGTCAACATTGGATTCTTCAGTTTTTAAGTTGGTCCAGCTGGCTATGTATCTATCACGTGTACAAGCCGCACCAATGGAGCTAGAGGGATGAAAATTTAAACATTTACACCATATGTCTATAAAAAACTTCTTTCTTTTTTCTTTTTCAAAAGGACACCCTAAATAAGTTTTTTGTTGTTAGTTTATGCTAAATTGATTCCTTAGTTTGTGTCCGGCAGCATTCACGCTTGAAAATTCAGGCTTTTTTAAGTGATCACTGCCCAAAATACAATATTTTAATTGATCAACCCCAACATGGCATTCTACCAAAAGAATGGTTTCTATTGAGTGACTAACCTGACCTGTTACATATGTTATATCATATTTTTCTTGAAATCCAACCTTTCAGTCATTTTTATTCAGCCCAAACCAAATGCAATATTTTAATTGATCACCCCCAACATGGCATTCTGCCAAAAGAATGGTTTTTATTGAGTGACTAACCTGACCTGTTTCATATTTTATATCTCATAATATTTTTCTTGAAATCCAACTTTTCAGTCATTTTTATTCAGCCCCAACAAAATACAATATTTTAATTGATCACCCCCAACATGGCATTCTGCCAAAAGAATGGTTTCTATTGAGTGACTAACCTGACCTGTTTCATATTTTATATCACATAATATTTTTCTTGAAATCCAACGGTTCAATCATTTTTATTCAGGAAAATTCAGTTCCATTAAATCTTAAAAGGCCACAAAAGAACTGGCAACTTTTTTCACTTGACTTAATTGAAGATTTTAAAAAAATCTTTCTTTTTTTTTCTTTTTTCTTTTTTTTTCCAGAATGTTATTGTGGCATGGATCTCGGCTGACCAATTGGGTTGGTATTTTGAGCCGAGGTCTAAGAATTGCACCCCCTGAAGCACCAGTCACTGGATACATGGTTGGTTTCATAACTTTATTTATTTTCTTTAAATATACATAATTGCATATCATCTTTGAACTACGTCTACCAATGAACTAACATATTAGTATTGTGTTAAATGTTTGTAAATATGAGCTGAAAAATTAGTATTTGAAACTGGTTTGAAATATATATATATGTGTGTGTGTAACCTAGTTAATGTGAGTTTATTTAACTAAATTACAAACCAGATATAGGCACAAAATAGCATATACCGTATTTACCATTGTGGAAGTCACTAATTTTTGCCAAATTAAATCTCGAAAATACTGGTAATATTGATATACAACATCTAAATTACTACTAATCCGTTGTGTACCATAATATACCGATATGGGAATGAATTTTTATTATGTATATTTTTAAAAAATTTATGATACTATTTTATACTAAGTATAATTTATACACTTTATTCAGAGGTCATATACAGTAATTCCGATTACTGTCTAGCAAAGATTATATTCCTCTTGGATTAGGATAGTCCAATGAAAAAGAAAAGAGTGGAAAAAGGAAAGCCAAGCTTTTGATTTATGGCATAGATGTTTTTATTATTTGTCATAGGTGTTTTGACATAAAAATAATAATTATTATTAGCCTTTACCAATTTCAACTTGTGTTTTTTCAAAAGGCACTGAAAGTTTCTGCTATACTAAGCTTTTTATCGTGTGTATTTGGATAGCTCCGCCCAGCATCCTTGGTTGGTCATCAAAACGTACTGTCCGTAATTTGATATCTGTGTTTGAAGAATGTATTCCTTTGGTGGGGGTCACAGCTGTATCCTGGTTTAAAGTGTAGGCGTCCTGTGGGGGCTTATTGTTTTGGCCAGGTGGCCGCTATTGGAATGTAGGTTATGAGAGGGAGGGGGAGCCTTATTATATGCTTTGGGTATATTTTTATAGTGGAAATGATTTTAGTGAATTTATTAAGTGTGTGCTATTAAATTG
>VCCN01003609.1:813154-838727 GCA_006491835.1 Architeuthis dux | reverse complement strand
CAGTGGAATAGTCCAGTGTTAAGACCCACAAACCAAGAAAATGACACTGTTCATGATTAGGTTAGATTTTTTTAATAGTATTTCTTTCATCTTAATTTCAGTTGCATTACAATGCAACTACTCAGACCGTCATTCTACGGCCGTTAGTAAACAACAGAAATAAAGAAAGCCCCTGTTGAGACTCAAACTCGCATCCCTTTGTGGTTGTTTTCCTAGTCAAGAATATTGTCATATAGTAGGGGTGGCCAAACTTGCTTTAAAAAAGAGCCACCTTTGATTAACTTCAAATATTTATCAGCAAGACATTAACCTTTTTTTACAGACGATTTTATTACATACACATTTTGTTAGAGACATTAAAAGTTTATATAAATGTGACTAGGAAAATAAATATTTGCATTTTAGTAACTTAAAATGAAACTACCAATACAAAGTAAGATATGTTATGTTATATTATTTTGTTTAACGGCACATCGACCCTTTGTGGGTCATTTAGTGCCGGATTCAGTACAGGGTGGGGAACCCCAAGACTTGAGTGGGGAGAATCCCAAATCCCTGTCACGGAGACCGGGATAAAAAGTGGTGGGGGGAAGGGATGGAGGTCCCAAAAGTTTCTCAGGACGAATCCTGGGCATGCTAATGGTGATCGCCTCCTGACCAGCTGGCCATGATATCCTGTGCAACTTCTCCCAGGACGATACCCGAGCATGCCACAAGGACCCCCGAAGGGCCGTGGTTCTCTGAACTTCAAGGCCATGGCGGTTTCGAAGCACAGATACTCCACTTTGATCCTAGCCACAGCCAAGATATCCTGCACAGCTTCTCCCAGGACGATACCCGAGCATGCCACAGGACCCCCGAAGGGCTGTGTTTCTCCAAACTTTGAGGCCATGGCGGTTTCGAAGGACAGATACTACACTTTGATCTTGGCCAAAAGGCCCGTTTTTTTATTGTATTTGTCTTGGTGAATAGCAAGTTCAAACAGGGAGGAAAACGGCTAAAAACAGGATAGAACTAGAAAGCACAGAGAGCGCATACCTTTGCCAACATCAACTCGACACAATTGAAAAACAAATTCCTGGATCCGCTCCAAAATTTAATCACTTCTTCCTTAGCACATGGCTCATGGCCCACCCTTCTGTAGAAGTGGATTGTTATCAGAGTCGTCAAAACTGTTTCCTGTGAAAGGTTTAGAAGTCAATAGTTATCTGACCTAGCAGTCCTATATGTTATCTGCTAAATGAATAACTAACTAACCCAGAAGGTTATATAGGTATGTAAACAAAGAACTGGGAGAGTCCACTCAAGTATTTATACCCATGCATTTGTTTTTCTATAGCAGTAAACAGAACACCACTCAGAAGAGCTCTGATACGTATTTCTCTCTATGCATATTCCAGAAGATCTCATTGAGAACTTTTCACAATAATCGTGTGGACAGACGGAAAGATACAGGGTAATACATATACCTCTCCAACTTCGTTGACAGAGGTAATAAGAGACATTTTAATCAGACACATCTTACCAATTATGTCTTATAATATTTTATGTCACAGACATTACCACAAGTATTAGACAAAAGAGGGCCTTGTCAAGTTTGTAATGTTTATATATGTATGTATTAATGTCTACGCTTAATAATAAATAAACACATGGAAGCAAGCTCCCAGCAACCCCCATTCCGTTTCCGGTCCAAAAAACGCGGGCCGAAAATGAGAATGGGGAAGGCTCTCTTCATCACAGGCAATAGCCCTGCACACACGTGTCTTTGTTCTGTCTCTCTGCTTCTTTTCTAAACACTGCTAAATTCCGTCTCTCAGCTTCTTTTCTAAACACTGCTAAATACAGTTATGAACCAAATGTGTTTAAACTAAACACAGCTAAAAAAAACAGATAAGAACAAACGAACAACAAGCAAGAAAGGCACTAATATCAGACATTACAAAATTGTCAATGGATTTCTGCAAAATGTCAAAGAGCCACATGTGGCCCCTCTTGTTGTATAAGGAAGACGGAAGAGGAGACGGATTCATGCCCCACCAAGGGCATTAGTCTCAGTCGGAGTTTGAACTCGCCTTGCCCAGTCCATTTTCCGCACTGCTAACCAATCTGCCACCGGCACTTCCTATGTATACGTTACGCCAAATCGGCAAAATTGCCTAATTATCGAATAAAACTATGTATTTACTTAAATACCTTTAACCGTACATCAAAACCCGCACTAATCACAAACCACACAATTCATGGTATTTATGTACATTTATACTAAAATAATTTATCCATACATAAATAATCTCTTCATTTTTTGATACTATGTTACTATGGGTACTATGTTAGTTATATATGTTATGCCTAATCAGTTTAATTGCCTAATTAGCGAAATTTACTTATTTTGTAAAAAAAAGTTCGATTTCACTTTGATTACATAAACTTTTGATTGTAAAAAAATAGTTTTGATTAAATTATTTATTTTGTAAAAAAAGTGTAAATATGTAGTTTGAACTTTTTTTTCCAAAAAATAGATAAATACATAGTTTTAAATTGATCAAAAGTTTATTTAATCAAAACAAGGATAAAAACAACTATTTTTTACAATCAAAAGTTTATGAAATCGAAACCTTTTACAAAAAAAAAAAGTAAATACATAGTTTTAATTTGATTAAAAGTTTATTTAAAAAACAACTATTTTTTTACAATCAAAAATGTATGTACTCAAACTACAAAAATAAGTAAATCTGTAATTTAGGCAATTTCACCGATTCAGCATAACATATCACAAATGAAAATAAATTTGAAGCCCTCACCGATTTGTGGATTATTTAGAAGAAATATATATTTAAAAAAATCGCCTATTTTCTCTTTGAATCTCTACGTCTGGAATTAAAACAGATGAAAAACTTCAATAACACACAGATCCTTTAGTTGTGTCAATTGACTGAATTCAATTTTTAAAATCCCTTCAAAATGGGGTGAACAAAATTCTCTTTCCTTCGGCAGACGAGAGAAGAATAAACATCTGAAAATCTTTTTTACTTGCATGTAAAAACAGGTTGGAGAGATTTACTCATTTGTAACGTTATCGTCTGGTATTTTTCACATATACAATTACATTGATTGGGAGTGGATGACTTGTCAGATTCTGCATTGATTACATAGACTGTTCGATAGTCATTGATTTTTTGGCGTGACAAATTAGTAATCGTTGATGTGTTAGTAATAGTAGTAACCATTCATATTAGAATTTCCCCCATTTAGGAAGGCAACGCCCTTGGGATTTCCCCGACCTGAATAACACAATAGATTTGGTATCCAAGCATTAAATACTAAAAAAACCCAATGCTGTAGGTTGTTGTTTTTTAAAGTTACTGAAAGGAAATACTCCATGCAAAATCAAATTGGAATGTAGTGACTGGATAAATATCAGGTCTGGTTAGTCACTCAATAGAAACTGTCACGTGACCAACGTCTTTTGGCCGCATGCCATGTTGGGGGCAATCAATTAGAAAATTGGAAAAAGAAAGGGGTGATCAATGAATAAATTACTTCTTTCACCTTTTGTTGGGTGGTGATCACTAAAAAAAAGTTTGAATTGTTAAAAAAAGCCGATTTAGCATAAACTTACATTGTAAATTGAACCCCCACTAAAAACCTATTTCTTTTTTTTTGGGGGGGGGGGGGTTAAAAAAAAACATTTTCTAGACATAATAAGAAGTAAATGTTTAAATTTCCAGCCCTCTAGCTCCATTGGTGCAGCCTGTACGTGCGACACATACATAACCAGCCAGTCAGACCCACTTAAAAACTGAAGAAACCTATGATGAAAGTTTTGGTTGACAGTTTCTAATTTAAAAGTAATGCTGTTGTAGTGCAGCGGCAACACCAACTCTTGACCTAATAACTTACTAAAGCTCAACCTAGGGGCCCGGGTGGTACCGTGGTTGGTAATCCGTCGCCAATTATATCAGGCATTATGACGCCCCTATACTTTCTGGATCCAATTCTTCATTGAAAACCGCTAAGCCAAGTTTCAATACTGCAATCAAGAATGGGAGGGGTTGTACGCATGGGTACAGCGTTTACTTACTCAATTTTCAAAATATGTTAAAATAATATACGCCGTCCAATGAACAACGATCCTATGCGGCTGAATTATATTTATGAAATTTTTAACATCGAGTGGCAGCAGATGTAAAAAAAACATTACTTGTTTTTATTTTTAAAACCTTGTTCGAAAAAGCAAGATAATTTTTTTTTTTAAATTTACATTTTTTAAGAATTTAAAATTATTTTTAATAAAATGGAAAAATAAAAATAAATAAGAGGAATCATAAAAGAAAAACAGAAGTAAATACATAAATTATGTTTTTACTGCTGCTTCATTTCATAAATATTTGCCAAAATATGTTAAAACAATGAACAACGATTCTACGCGCCTGAACTATACAATTCCCTATGTTAATCCAAATAATACCCGAAATAAAATGAAAATAAAATTCCTTTCATTGTAAATACTCAATCAACAACAACAAATCATTTTTCTTTACATAAATCATGTACAGACACATACGATTGTAAATAAAATCTTTTTTTTTTCTTCATGAATCTTATACAGGATATATGTTATAAATACCAGATTTATAGTAGATGCTTTTGTTTTCATAAATTGTAAACATTAACAAACCCCCATTACAGTAATTTTTTTGGAAAAAACTGTTAACTGTGTTTTTGGTAAATAGTACACCCTGGAAAAAAGTGACCAATCAACATACGGTAAGACCGACTTCGGCAAGCTGATTTTTGGTAAGATGAACCAGACCCATTTCCATCATTGACTGCAACTGAGTTTTTATTTGGTGAAATAGTCTATGCATATTTCAATGTTGCAATGGGTTTTGAAGTAGATACATTTATTGTTTGTATGTTAGTTTGTTTTTAATCTTCCTTCAGCTTTCAATGAATGTTATTTTGGTCCCCTTTGAACCAGAATCGCTCAACGGTGTCCAATGACTTACTGCAGCTTTCAATGAATGTTATTTTGGTCTCCTTGGAATCAGAATCATTGGCGACAGGCCTGGGTTTTACCAGTTCACTGTACTGATGACTTGCTAAGACGAATTATTAGTCTGGGGGCCAACAGAGGCTACCGTGCACCCCCCCTCCCATGATTCTACATTTAGGGTACCAAAATGTTCCTTGGGATGTCCTCTCTGAGGAAAAAAGATGTTCCGAAGAAAAAGTTGGTAAGAACTACCTCATTTGCATAAAACAAAATGGCCGCCAGCACACACCAAAGAAATCCAGAATTTCATATCTCGTCTCCCAGTTGACATATCTGAGTACTTTAAAAGGCTAAATCATGGTTTTCAGACATGAGCAATTCGAAAATACACTTCATTTTACCATAATGCTGTAAATTTTTAATCCCAACAGATACAAATTGTGAACGTACACCATTTGGGAATCCACAATCCATAGACTTTGGACTGTGTTACTGAATTTTTCTTCGTAAAATGCTGAATACTTAGCTTCACGTTTTGGTCTGTAACTCATTAAGTCCAACTGATACACCATTGGAAAGCTGATAAAATTCTCTTTCTAACGATATATATATATATATATATAATATGCATATATCTCCTTAATGAATTAAATCCACCATTTTGCCTATAAAGTATAATTGAAATTTCCTTGTCAAATCCTGAAATACCTATAAATAAATTTTATGGTAAAATAAAGTGTATTTTTGAATTCCTCATGTCTGAAAACCATGATTTATCCTTTTAAAGTACTCAGATATGTCAACTGGGAGACGAGATATGAAATTCTGGGGTTTTTTGTGTGTGCTGGCAGCCATTTTGTTTTATGCAAATGAGGTAGTTCTTCCCAACTTTTTCTTGGGAACATTTTTTTTTTTTCTGAAAGAGGACATCCTAACGAACATTTTGATACACTAAATGTAGGATCATGGGGGTTGGTGGGGTGCATGATATCCCCTGCTGGCCCCCAGACAATATCTCATTCGTGGCAAGTGATACATGTTAAACTCACGCCCGATTAGGACTTAACGTTCCCACTTGCATACACCAGTACAGACGTTGTCATAACAATAGCCAGAGAAAGATTATTACCACTTATATTTAACATACTTATAAATAGCCATATGAATCAATTGTTTATTGTTATTAAAACTCTGGCTCATCTTTTTTTCCACAAACTATGCATACTAGTATAATATTTACAATGTCACAGGATTACTACTTAGTCATAGTTTCACGTGAGACCGTGCTTAGTAGAAGAGTGATTAGCTAAGATCCTTTAGTCATGGACATCTGCTGCCACCTGTTCGTGGGGGGTGTATATTTCCACGGGGGAGGGATGCAAAAGGATATATTTCCACCAGGGGATGGGGCCAAAAGGATATATTCGGCATATATCTTTGAGGCAACCCTGTCACCAGCAAAGAATAATACCATCTTTATATATGGGTGCATTAAGTTGGGGTTACATAATAAAAGCACCATTATCCTTTTATTGACTATAAGATTCCAACTTTCAAACCCGCTCACCCTAGACGAGAAGGCCTGATCGGGGGGGGGCATTTGCACCCGGCCTCCACCCCAGCGGATGCCCATGCCTGTAGTTGAGAAAATAATCTTTTATTTGGAGAAGCAATTTGGTTGCTGACTCAATCGACAATATTCAGTAAGAAAATGCGCACAACTGAAACAGATTTATCTGTTTTTATATCTTAACCAATAAGAACCCACTGTGACACTGGTGACACATACAATTTAATTGATCTGCATAGTCTCTTATATAATATTTTATTTTATTCTTTAAAAGTTCCATAATAAATTAAACAAAATACTTTTGAACTTTAAAACCCATAAGAACCCACTGTGACACCGGTGACACATACAATTTAATTTATCTGCACATATATTATATTTTAGCCTTGATTTTAACTCATAAAGTGTACTAAGTGACATCTACCGAACATCCTGGTGCAGTCATGCAACTGTGTGTCAATTTGCCTACCCAGAATCCCACATAATGTTCCTTCAAGTAGAAATGGGTCCGAGTTCTTATGGGTTAATCAATGAGTTTCTACGGTTTCTACAAACGCAACAGGTCAACATATACAGGTCTTCCCCACAATACGCGACTCCGCTTTTACAAAAGCCACCATAGGTTTGAACTATGTCTGTGAGTATCGGTATCAGTGCTTTATCTCGATTTATGTTGTGCATCCTTTAGCAAGATGCTGTGGTATAATCGTGCAGGTAAACAAAACATTTGTTCCATACAGGAGAAAGGGCTCTCCCACGTGGTTGGAGAGAAAGACGACAAAATTCTCAAGGAAAATAAGGGTTGCCTTTATTTCCGTTGATAAGCTTCACTGCAGGGTCGGTTCGCGGATCACCCAAGGTGTTGCATTCTGTTTCGTTGACATTTTCCTAGTTACATTACTATCGGACTGACTGTGATGGGAGCAGTTCAAATCAAGGCGCCTGGTTTCCCCCTCCTTCACACTGACGGGTGAAGAGAGAAGCTCCTAGCTTGTTGACCCCTTCATCCTATCTCCCGAACTGACTAACTGCCGACCGATTTAAAATCACTGCGCACTAAAAAGCACCCAGTGGAGTTGATTGGTCGAACGCATTTTCTTTGTCCCTTTGGTCGGCCGTTTAACCCGAGAATGTCGTTTTGGACATGTCCCAATACTATTCCCCAATACTATCCCCCAAAACGCGATTCTTCTCTACCCTCCTTCCCTTTCAGCAGACGAACACACGACTCGAGTGTATTTCATTATAATGTATCCTAAGGTATCAGAAAAGATTAAGAGAGCTTATAAGAGTGTTACGCTTAGCGTAAAACTGGTAGACTTAGAAGACAGTTATTTTGGGGGTCTGGCTCAAAGCTCAAAGAATTTTCCCATATACAGCCCATAAATAAATGTTAAAGTTAATTTTCTTCTAAACCAAATATAGCAGGATTTTATTATTCCTAGTGGAACATTACACAATAAAAACAGATATTATCAGGTAGCATTCATGACCAAACTCTACAGCATTGGAATTCTGTTGCCAAAAATATGAATATGTTTCCGTCCAAAGATGAGTATAACCCCACGAAAAATATTTTTGGCAACAGAGTTTCAAGCTGTAGAGTTTGGTCATAAATAATACCTGATAATATCTGTTTTTATTGTGTAATGTTCCACTAGAAATAATAAAATCCTGCTATATTTGGTTTAGAAGACAATTAACTTTCTATTAAAATGTGGTAGGGGTGTACTTATTTATGGGCAATACTGTAAATTAATGGTAATTACTGTAATGTTTATGTATATATAAGTATGTTAAATTAATAAGTAATATGTGTGTTAAATTAATAAACACGCCGAAGCTATCTCCCAGCAGCCCCCATTCCATTTCCGGTCGCAGAAACGCGGACCGGGAGTGGGAACGGGGTAGGCTCTCTTCTTCACAGGCAAATCGCCCTGTCAACACGTGTCTGGTTTGTCTCTTTTCTTAACACGCTAAATACAGTTCTGAACCAAACGTGTTCAGGCTAATCACAGCTAAAACAGAAAGAACAACAAAGCAAACAACGGCACTAAATACAAGACGACATTATAATTGCTTATTCGCTTTACGCCATTTTTGACTTACGAAAAGTTTCATAGGAATGCTCTACCTTCGGAAAGCGGGGTAAACCTGTATTATAACTGTTATGAGTTAATTAGTTCATGTTAATTATGTCGATCATTATGGTCCGACTTCAATAAATACCTAAACTAATTATCTATAAACTGTTATGAAAAATTTAAGTGAAGGAGTGGTCGCTAAATGAAATATTCCATCGGGGACCTGTTAGGGTGATGGTATGTTTTTGAGCAGTGGCTAAAAGGTGGTGGAGAAAGAATAGATTTAACTTGCGTGGTAAGAACATTGGTAGACCTTTACTTTTTTCCTTTATATCCATATGCGGTATTTTGAAATTAAGAGAAATAAGTAAGAATGAGTAAAAATTATTTAGAAAGTATTTATCAATGTGCACAATTAGGAGTTTTACTATAATAGAGCTAATATTAATGTAATTAGAGCTATTATTAAATATATCTGACTCCATGTGAATGTTAGTTTAGGAAATGTAAACAAATGAGCGTAGCATAGTAATCTCTAGATAGCTGCAGTAGTAACGGTAAGCTAATAGTAGCAGTAGTAATAGTACTTATAGTGGTAATTGCCTTAAGGGTCAGACTGCCGTAATTAAGCTAGAGTGCCGATGATACTAGGGAGGTAGAAAGAGTAATGTTAGCGATATGCGCTGGAGATCTTTCTCTGTCTGTTCCTGCAGTAAAAGGAAATGATGCAAAAGATGCACAGTAATGTTGCATGCAAATAATGAATGCAAATACTTTGTAACAATAATAAGAAGTATATTTATTACAGAAGGCATAACAATAAGGTAGTTCTCAGCTGTAGAGAATGAAGGAGAAATGCTTGTAAAGAGTTCGGTTTACTACTTAGTAAGTGTCTTTCGTTGTTGAAGATGTTAAGAAAGAGAGTGTATGTATGAGTGTGTAAGAAGGAGATGTATGAATGTGTATGTACGTAATCGAAATTTGGAAAAGCGTGGAACCGTCATGGATGTGTCAGGTGACAAATCCAGACTGAACAAAGAATGAAGAATAGTCCGTCTTCTTATAGGAAGAGGTGAGTGGAGGATGTGACGCTGGTAGAAATGTCGTTCGTTGGAAAGGATTTTGTCAAAGTTCCAAGATGAAATAGGTAGTGACAAGATACAAGGCTTTTCCTAGACTGTCTACAAGGGGTATCATGTTTCGAGTCAAGTGCCGTATTTCCATGTTCATAAAGTTGGTATCTAAAAGCACTGGTGGACAGATTACTTTGGTTCTCAGAATATTGAAACTTCGGTGTTAAGAAATATATGTGTGTCAAGTGGTTTCACTTGTTGACTGTTGACAAAAATACATATGTGTCTGTTACGTTACATTCAGTTGAAAGAAGAATTTGTTTCTACGTAGATTCCTTTAGAAATTGCATTTATTGGTGAATCATGTTGTTCATTCGGTAAATATTTCTTTCGCTGCCTGTTCCTGCATGTAGTAAAAGGAATGGAATACATGTATGATGCAAGTTGCACATGGTAGAAATGCAATAAGAATAAAGAATACAAATACTCTGCAACAATAATAAGTATATTTATTACAGAAGATATAACAAAAAAATAGTTCTCAGCTAATGAGAAGAAGAAGAAGAAGAAGAAGAAGAAGAAGAAGAAAGAATGCATTTAAAGAGTTCGTATACTACTTGTAAAGTGCCTGTCCTTAGTCTGTTGATGTTAAGGGAGAGTGTGTGTGTGTGTGTGTGTGTGTGTGTATGCATGTGTACATACATAATCAGAGTTGAGATGCGCGTCTCTGTGGAACAGATCACAGTTTTGTTAGGCAACAAAACAACGATTGAACAAATAATGAAGAATGGCTGTCTTCTTATAGTAAGAGGTGAGTGGTGGATGTGTGGCTGGTCGAAATATCGGCCGGTGAACTGGGTATCGTCAGAAATCCAAGATGAAATGTAAGGTGAAAAGAATACAAGGGTTTGCCAGACTTATTGTCTACAAATCGTAACATGTTGCGAGTCAAGTACATTATTTTCATGTCCTGAAAGTTTGGTTATCTAAAAGCACTAACTGACAAGATAACTTTATTTCTCGGAGTAAAAATCTGGATTTTCTTAGGAAAATTGTGTGTCAAGTGTTTTCACTTGTTGACCGAAGTGTGTAAGTGCAAAAATGCGTACGTATCCGTTACAGTTCGTTTAGCGTAGTGGTTGGCAACTTTTTTGCCTCTGCGGACCGGATCGCTTATTATTATTGTGTGGACGCTGGGCCAGATAAATAGCATAAAAAACCCAAATTATGGGAATTATCAATATAAATACATCTAGTTATATTTTGCCCCAAATCAATGAATAGCGTATGCCAGAAAATAATTTGTGTTTAACCAAGAATACACTCAGTTAAGAGGCAATTTATTTCAAGGTATCTTTTGAATCTATAAAAAAAGACAAATAATCTTACAGTAGAAATAGGGAGGAGAAAAACACCGACACAGTTTCGATGCAGTGAGTTCAACGTCAATGCTGCAACACTGGAATGATTCCTTTAAGGGGCACTTTCTCGCTTAACACTGGTAATCTATCTTCGAACTTCGAGCTGCTACGGCGTCGTTCACACTATACCGCCGAAACACGATTGGCTTCAGGTGGCGAGTCAAAAGCGAACTACCGAGCCTACACGGCCGGGGCCTGTTATAGCCAGAAACACGCCACATCCGGATGGCTGGCGCTCAACATATGGGTCACCTAGTTCGTCTATATACGTCGGCGAACTGTGTCATTCGGCTTTTGCTTTGCCGTACCTTAAGCTGGTCATTTCCTCTTCGTCGCCACAAATCTTTAAAACATAAAAATAAGCTTAGTATCCTAATGTGTGCTCGCAAGCCGTAGCTTGCCTATTATAACAACAGATTATTTATTAATGTGCACAAATAGGTGTGGTACATTCAGTTGAAAGAAGAATTTGTTTCTACGTAGATTCCTTTAGAAGTTGCATTTATTGGTTAAATCATGTTGTTCATTCGGTAAAAGTTGTTTGTGGTATTAATACGTTCGTTTAGCATATTATAAAATGTTTGATGATCGACGTGGAAGAAATGCTCCTTTGATTAAAATTGTACGTAGAAATGAAAGAACAACACTTAAGTTTGCCATAATGCCTCGCGCTAGTTTGACTGCCAAAAAGCGCTAAGAATGGTCAAAATGTTTAGCCTCCACAAAATTTGCTAATATGTGTTCCTTATTTTTTTCGCAAAATGCTAGAAAAAGCTAATTTTAGGATTACAGAAAGAGTAAATAAACCAATTATCCCCTTCAATTATGTTTGTTAGTTCATAATCATAGTTGTATAATAGACCTATCCCGAGTCTGTGGATGACTGGAAAATACATTGATTTCGGACAGATTTTGAAGCTCTATTTTCAAAAACTCCCATAGCAGCCCTTTGTTCATAATTATCTTCATCAATTAAATATCTGAATATCATCATATATCCATCAATTAAATAGTGCACTTTTTACAATAGGGGTGTTTTCCAGCGATCTAAAAAAAAGTTTCCGCTTCGCTCGCAGCCCCCATCCCCATATGAATTTCGTTCCGACGACCCTGTATAGACATGCATTCTATCAACATTATATGGGAACTGACTTAGAATCGAAACTTGTCAAACTCCCGTACAAAGAACAACAAAAACAACAAGAGCAATCCTCACCAAAATTAGCGGTGTAAACCGATATGTAAAATTCACATTCCCCTATCGTGATTTGAACTCAGTACCAACAGATTGCCAAGAGGCAGTCTTACTGACTGAGCGAAATTGACAAGTCTTAGTTATTCACGAAGATTTATTATACAGATATGCATTCTAATAAATAAATACATTTATACAAAAAATATATATTTTTATAATTTTTTTATTTATATATACCAATGGTTTCCAAATGGGGGGGGGTGAATAGTCCGGGGAGATAAGGCTCTTAGGTAAAAATAAAAAAGTCCAGTCTAGAGATAGGGTTTTCTGCACTTCTATCTATCAAGTCAAAGGCTCGAAATAAGCTCCAAGTTGAGAATGATTCAAGATGTGCTCTCTCACTAATAGACCCACAATTCGAAGAACTAGTAAAAAAGGAGTTTTTTGCAAACAAGAACAGAGATCACATTGATGTGTATATCAGTTACGATAGCAGAATTCTTTTTTATAATAATAAATGGGGATTACAAATGATGTATTCTAATTATTTTCGCTTGCTTTCTCAGAGTAACAAATACACAGCAGCAGCTGTACAATTATAAAATGAAACTAATTCTTAGTATAAGGCTGTCTAATTATACGTAAAATAAAGTTATTATTTGTAATTATTCTTTGTTGCAACTTAATAAATGGAAGAGGAGGGGAATACTAGTAATCTTTTTGACAAAAGTGGGGTATGACTCGAAAAGGTTGGAAACCACTGATATATAAAATACAAAAGTTGCTGTAATCATCTTCCGTCGGAATAGAAGTTGGGGTGCCAGTTTTGTTTCGTTTCTATTTAATGACAATCAACTGATAAGGACATTTTGGATATATTAATCTTAATCATCAGACTGTGTGGTCTGTGTTTTCACTGCGGTGGTCAATGTATGTTAAACTGGTTGACACAAGATTTGGTTAAACACCTTCATTAGCTTGGACAAATATTTGAGTTGTTATTTTTGAGTCACTACGAAAGTAATACGTATCCTGCTACACAATGTCTGTCTTCCAAAAAAGGATTTTAGTTGTATTGTTGTATTGCCCTCTTGGTCCGCGGGGGGGGGGATCCTGAAGACTCGAAACTTGGTTATAAAAATATGAGGATATATTCGTGGCGGAGAATGAATAGTGGGAGAGAGATAATGAGAGCCGACAAACTGTTCCCAACAGGGGAACTGGTCCCGTGCTCCCAGGCCCAACTGCTATCCGCCTCTCCGAGGGCGTCCTGTGTCTCTCCGCCTTCTGAGGGCCTCTGTGTCGCTTTTATCGGGTTCGAACGCCCACGCTGATTTTCCAGCCGCCATCTGCAGTCAGGGTCAATATCCTGTTGATGACTTTCCAACACTTGGTCTGTCTTCCGGTTCCTGACACCTTGCAGTTCGGGGTTTTCGTCGATATCCTGTTTATAAGTTTCAACACCTGTGGGGGGTCAAATCTGTGAACCCCGCCCATGGCTGCCAACAGTATAATGTATCTGAATAAAACCTTAAAGTTGGAAAAAGAAATTCCTTGACTTCCTTCGTAGCCTATTACCAACATTTCCACAAAATTTCATTGAAATTCATTCGGAACTTTTGGAGATAATAACGGTGTATATGAAATTGATATATTGTTA
The DNA here is from genome assembly GCA_006491835.1 of Architeuthis dux. Classification (NCBI taxonomy): domain Eukaryota; kingdom Metazoa; phylum Mollusca; class Cephalopoda; order Oegopsida; family Architeuthidae; genus Architeuthis; species Architeuthis dux. The sequence goes on along the minus strand of VCCN01003609.1, from coordinate 824,725 downwards.
CGTCCTTATTAGAAGCGAGTCTTTATTGACTACTGAAATGTTTTTGTCTAATTCATTTCATTTTTACAGTTGGTGTAACAATTTCCCTTTCTGCGTGACGGGGTTGTTAAAAGTCGGAAGTTATCTTTCCTCTCCCCCAGGAGCGGATTGGACCGCCGGGACACCGGGCAAAATCCCGGTGGGCCGGTCAGTCTGTGGGCCGGTGCCGCCTGGAGCCTAGTCAGTAGGCCAGTGGTTCTCAAACTGTGTCAACATCATCATCATCATCAGCAGCAGCAGCAACAGCAGCAGCAGCAGCAACAGCAGCAGCAGCAGCAACAGCAGCCGTCTTTTAACGTCCTTCGTTGGACATAGACCTTCCCCAAGATTCGCCAGATGTTTCTATCGAAGGCGTCGCGGCGCCAATATCTTCTTGGAGCTACCCAAATCGTCACGCCATCTTATTTTCTGTCGGCCACAGTTTCGCATGTTGTGAGCCGCGATATCCAGCGGTTGTCTGACATTCTTGCAACATGGCCTGCCCATTGCCATTTGAGTTTTCTAATGGATTCTATGATATCCCTGACTCCTGAATGTTTTACAGTTATCTCCCGAGCATCGTAGCTATATATGAATTGATTTTCCTTCAGTTTTTAGTTGGTCTTGGCAGAGATATGCGCTCTCAAGTGTTCAATCATCGTATGTTTGACACAAAACTTGTTTTTCAAGTTTTATATCAAATACGATGCTTCTTTTTTAAATGTCCTTTCGAAGCAAAGGGTGGCTTCCTGTAACAATGAAATTTTTTAAAAGAAATTTTTCGTGCGTATTGAACATTCAAGATGTTTATGATATGATTATATCACTGCGAAAAGCAAACAATGAAAACAACAAGTTTCAAATCAACCAGGAAGGACTTTCTGAGTAAGTAGGCTGTAAAAGCAAAATAATAAGCGTAATTTTCTTCCTTTTTCACAAGTTTCTCTTACGTCACATGGAAAAACCTAATATAAATCTTTTCTCGACCATAACATTTTTATGTGCAAATAAACAGTCACAATATTGTTCAGATTCAACTTATTGAAAATTAACAATCTCTGCTTCTAAAAAACGACATCTCACGTATAATAACCTAATATAGTAACACCTCAGTTAGCGTTCTAGATACGTCCTTATAAAAATTCAGCGCTAAATGAAAAGAAAACCGGAGGTCATTATAACATAGCATAAATAGAGATTGTGCCAGCAATGATTTTAAAAGTATATTATGTTGTTGAGCCTCAACATGATGGAATGGATTAGTGCTCATTTGGTAGCAACTTTCTGGAGCTGGTGAATCACTCGGTGTCCATATATATTACTACATGATAAATTATTGTGGATTTGTATGTCTATGTGTATGTGTTTATTCTCATACTCAAGGTACATTAACCAAAGTATACAGTATACACTTACTTCGGGGACTGTATATTATTAATGACTTCATCATTATTCATTTCGGAAATTTAACTAAATGGGGTAACGCTGATAGCTACTAACACAGACTGAAACAAGATTATCCGGGTGCAGATCCATGGTCTTGCCAGACTTGCAGATACCACCACAAGGTTGATTTTATTAGGGTGTATCAGAAGTATTTTCGTTTTTCACAGACCTTTATCCCAAAGATTATTTTATGTACACATCTAATGACTAACTATATCATATCATTATCAACTAGCTGGACCCGTGGATATAAATAAATGAACTTTTAAATTTTTTACCGATTTAAAAAAACAATTCTTTTGAAATGCAATTGTTTGTATGAATAACAGTCCAGGGTTTTGAGCAGGGGGTCCCCCAAACGGAAATTTTATTTTTTAACAAATACGTGAAAAGGGAAACAAATGTGAAACATCAAAAACAAGAAAGTAACGTGATCCAACATTTTCACTTACATTTTTACAGAATTGACAAAATGAAATGTTAAAAAAATAATCCAAGAAATTTACTACAGAACTAATAATTTTTAAAAATTATAAAGAATAAAACGGAAGACATCTTATTTATATTAGATGAAAAAAATTGTTCTAAGGTTAATTTATGATCATTTGGGATAATTCTTTTAATTTATGAAATTTCTTTATCTAGATATTAATTTTTTTTAAATATGATTGTGCTTTGCTCGAGCAGTGGGGTGGGGGTCCGGACTTTCTGGAGCTCCTTTGACCCACCCTGTCATAGCTACAGGGACTCACAAAATAGTTAGTAATCGAATCATAAGCCAATTGGATGAAGTACTTGATATTGACCATAGAATATGTTCTAATACCCATTTCATACGGTCTCAAAATGTCCCCGTAATTATTCAGATTTCAAACTTTCCTCGAACCCCCAGCTGTATGCGCATGTAGTGGACTAAAACTAGATTATCTTTGGCCCTTAATTAAAAACAAAACAAAAAAGAAGATGCATATTGTCGCTGACACTCAAGCTAAGTAAACAGAATATTCTTATCAAAATCGCTTCTCCGCACACAATGTACATGGCAGATAATAGAACTCTTCTCAGCCACATTTCTCCAAATAATCAACTAATGGTATAATATGATATTCATTGACGACACAGAGTCTAGAAAAGTATTACAAATTTTCACCTTCAATTATCTTTTAGAGTTGGTGATAAAACCCAGCCAAAAGCTAAGATTCGACAATTCACACCCCACACCACATACCACTTTCAATAAAAGCACCATATAAATTCATTCTTGGTCAGATCCCAGCATATTCTGCCCTTGGACAGGTATGAGAGTTTTCTCTGTCCATATGACGATGCGCGCACCTTTTTGATCGACGTACATGCAATACACACACGCATGTATACATATAGACAACGGTACCCTTTTCCACTTTGAACAGTTAACTTTCTAACATTCTACGCCGAACGAATATTCTTTTACTTTCTAGCAGAAGAACATTTTCCTTATTCTCCACTAATGAGGATATATCAATCTTTCTACAGCTAAATGTATCGTTAAGTTAAATTGCATCTGCATATTCATTACTGCACGCAACTGCAGATATTTTCTCTTGTTATTCAATTGTCGCGTGCAACATTATTTCTTCTACGATCACAGAAAGAGGCAATGAAAGAAAGATACGTTCTCATCAATTACTTTGCTTACTAAATCAGCAGCCGTCACGGTGCCTTAAGGAAAGGACTACTACTTCAGTCATAGCTACTACTACTACTACTACTACTTCTATTAATACTAATATCGTTACGTTCAATTAAAACTAATTAATTCAACTTAGTATTAAATGTTAATGTGGTAGGTGTAATGTTTATATATGTATGCTTAAGATCAATAAACATGCCGAAGCGGAGCTACCCAACAGACCCAATAACGAGCCCCGTTTCCTTACCAGAAACGAGGGCCCGGAAGTGGGAGCTGGGAAGTGTCTCTTTGACCAGCGGCCATCGCCCTGAAAACATCGTCGTCTTTGTTCACCCTTCTTTTCTAAATACAGCTAAATACGGTCCTAACCAAACGCATCTAACTAACACAGTTTGCTAATTCTGAGGTCGGTTGGTTAAGGCTATATACGTTGGATGCTGGATGTACTGGTGAGTTGGGATATAAGATGAAGAGACTGGATGTATGTGCGATTGACTTTCTGGGGAGCCCTTAGAAGGGCTGGTGCATATTATGTTGAAAGGAGAGACTTTGTTGTTTGGCCCTAAAAAGGGCCGGGTTTGCATATTTGACCGGTGTAGCATGAAAAGACTTTAAGTCCTAAGAAGGACTGTTTGCATTCTGGAACCCGTGGCCCCACGTGTTTGCTGCTTGAAGAAGCTGTGAGGGTCGCCACTGTACTGGTGTCGAGGTCACGTGACGCAAATGGAGCGCGTGGATTGGTCGGTCAGTCGAGAGCTGTTGAGGAAGAAAGGCTTACGCCGCCATGTTGGTTTTATGGCGCGGAAATATAAATCGGGACACGAGAGTCGTGTATGAAGAAAAACAAAGAAGGTAAATTTGGTGGTTACAAATGAAATGTTCATTTAATAACGAAAGAGATAAGAAAGACGTCGAATAAAAATGAGGAGAAAAGCATGCGGGGTGAAACGATCGTGGAGAGAGAAGAGTTAGGCTTATTTAGAATGAGAAGGTAGTTAAGTAGGTAGTAAAGAAGATGTGAGCCCTAGGCGGCAAAGGGAGACTGACTGAGTGGTTGGTCACGAAGCGATTGGAGGTTGCAGAACGTGTTCCTCGTTTGAGGCGAGAGATGTGATTGATCTTCGTCGCGCGGTTGACAGAACAACGCTTGTTCTCAGCGCGTGTGACCAACACACTACCGTAGCATTCCCTTGCGGAGAAAGATTAGTGGAAAGAAACGTTAGAATAAGTGTTTATCCTAGAAGGTAGCCAAGCCATCAGTTGAGGCGAAGTGAGGCAGACATGTGTGGGTCGCCGGAGAGATGTTTGGTTGAGACGACTAGAGACAAAAACGAAGTCGTGCTGGAAATAGGGAAGTTTTTTTTTGCCGGGCACGATGGATTGGAGAGAAAGTAAACTGTAGGAACAAAGATTTTACGTGCAAGGCACGTACCATGAAGTGAAGGGGTAGTGTTGAAGTTAGAGCTGTAGGAACAGAGATTTTACGAAGTGGGTAGTGGTAAAGTTAGGGATTGAGCCTGTTACTTATAGTGGCCAACATCAGCAGCAGCGGGGTTGTGACGTCGGCCGAAAAATAGAAAGCCATATTTTCGTATTTCATGGCCTGTGGCCATTCCGGACCCGGTCGGCCGTAACAACAGCTAAAAACAGAAAATAAACTAACACAAAGAACAGCAAATACGTAATAGTAGGATTAAGTTTTAGGTAATACTAATGGAATCAGGTAGTAATTAACCTAATGAATTTAATCAAACCTCGCATTTGCCAGAATCATACATTAATGGGCCGATGTTAGGTGTTTGCCCGGGCCGTTCTTGGCTCCCAATCCGCCCTTGTTCTCCCCTTTAAACGACATTAGTGGCATTTTGGGTATGGGTGGGAAAGGTTGGATGCTGTCTTTCTTTCCTCCCCTATATGCGTTATTTATGAAGGTAATTAACATATGTGCATATTTCTATTTTTAACTCTCATTCCTGCCTTTATTTTGTAGCCGTTTAAAAAGATAAATTAAATTTAAATCACAGTATAAAACAAGTGGCGTTAATCGTTAAATAAATAAATTGTGGTAGGTTTTAAGTAAATCATTATTTTAAATACTTCTAGAAGTTAAAAATGAACAAATCAAAATAATTCCCGAAATCTTCTTTAAAAGAAATTAGGTTACGCACAAAAATATGCCATTACCTTTTTATTTGAATTGAACTATTTACTAACTTAGTTAGTAGTTGATATTTAATCTTGTTTATAAGATGTAGAATGCGGCAAACAAATATACTCTGATTACAAGTCAAAAAGCTTCATGTTACTCTTGTAACGTGTTTATGCATAGCAACATCGGCTCACAAAGCATGCGAAAAGTGCTTGTCATAATGAAGTGGATAGACTATCGAGCGAACGCAAAACACAAACAATCCATGTTAGGTCAACTAAATAATGTACACAAGCAGCAAAAGGCGCAGAAATGAGAGTACTTGAAAATATTATCGAAACTCTGTTATTCACTGCCAAACGAAATAGCTCAACGAGACCATGAAAAGGACCGCAGTAACTTAGACAAAGTTTCTGATATTAACCGTGGTAACTTTTGGGACTTCTACATCTTCGGTTCAAGGATATTCCTTGGCTAGGAGAAAAACTGAAAAGTCAGCTCAATGCAAACATACAGAGGACCTCACCTATTCTTCAAAACGAAATTCTTGATATTATGGATGAGGTTTGTTGTGTTCTTGTTGTTCTTCTTGTAGTAACTGTGTGAAATTAGAATGCGTTTTGATTCGTAATCTGTTTAAGCGTGTTAAGAAAAGAAGACAGAACAAGATAACACGTGTGATAGGGTTGATTAGCCTGGTAAGAAATGACCCTTCCCTGCTCCCACTTCCGGCTCGCGCTTGTGGGACCGGAAACGGAACAGGGATTGCTGGGAGCTTCCTCGGCATGTTTATATAAAAGGTTGTTTTAGACAGCATAGCAAATGGCGTGAAAAAGTGAGACGGATATTTCATTATCGACATTAGTGTAGGAGAACGTGGGGGTACTAACCACCATTACTTTCACGGCCACCACGAGGGAAATAGAGAGGGATAGGTCTAGAGAGACATCTCAGGGTGAGTTCAAAAGAGGCAGAGAGATAGTAGTCTCTGGCAGGGTTGCCATGAGGGAAAGTTTGTTGAGGGTTAGAGAGAGAGAGACGATCGGTTTTCCTCCGCGGGCTGCGGACCGCAATGTTTCTGATGACCTCTCTTTGTCCGATCTGCCGCTGATGTCTCTCTGTCCGGTTCTGTCGCTGAAGCCAGGTTTCGCTGTGGAGGGAAATTCATTTTCGGGACACAATTCAAAACACGACAAAATCTACGTATTTTCAAATTTTACGAGACTTTTATTTGCGTACCACGCCGGTCAATTTCTGGTCTGCGGATTTTGGCGAGGTACGGAAACTCTGTTGTATGTCGTGGTATCTAAAAGGGGTCGGTTCCAGGACTGATACTGCTGCTACTTCTACTGGCACCGCCACGAGGCAGGGACCCCTTGCGATCCCCTACCGTCCGCGGGCCCCCAACTCATTCTACTGCTACTGATCTGGCCTTTATACACCTAGATCTTAACTCCTCCCACTTTTTAAATTCTCAACGGTTTTTCGATAACCCGATACCCCTCCCAGTCACGCAGGCAGCCCGACACAGATTCCAAATCCGACCATGTTCCTATTCCCCACTGGTCACTGGTAATCTGATCCTGTCTATTTCGCTACATAAGCAGGGTTGAACGAGTGATAATATGAAGGAGAAACCAGGGATTCTTTCATCGGATTTTATGCAACGCCTTCTGCTGAAGGAAGTGTCCCTCTGTGAGTTAGTCAAAAATGTACTCGGGAAGCTGGAGATGAAACTTGACAAAATTATTGGAGAATGTTTTGATGGCGGAGCAAATATGAGCGGTGTTCATAGAGGTTTGGCAACAAGAATGAAGGGGTGTTCTCCATTTGTCATCTATGTTCATTGCTACCGACACCTCTTAAATCTTGCTATCCAAGATACAATGACAGACACTGAACCACGCCGTAATGCTTTAGCAACTATTCAGAGCCTCTACAACTTTCTAGTGACCAGTCCCAAACGGCACGCACTCTTTAAAAGCATCATGGTATACTAAGAACTCTCACAGACACTTAAATCTCAAAGTATAACGAGGTAGTCTTGTAGATATGAAGCAGTAAAAGCCGTCATAGAGCAATTACCTTATATCGTAAAATCATTGCTTGATTTGGCAAATGATCAAAGCCCCAAAACATATATGGATAGCAGTGCATTATTGAATGCTATAACCAATTTTGAATTCCTAATTGGATTGGTTGTGCTGAAAATAATACTCTCAAAAACAAACAGCCTCAGCAAATACCTCCAGGCTCCAAGACTGTAGATGTTATAACAGCTAGAATAACAGCTACAGCAACCATGGAAACTCTTGCTAACTGCAGAAATGAAGAAAACGTTTGGAAACGTACCGAAAAGGCCAAACTATCAAAGAAATCATCCAATGCACACGATTCTCATTGCAAGCCCTGGTTGGTGAAACTGCAACTGATGTGCCACAATCAAACTGCCAAAGTCTGCCATCGCATATCCACCTATTATTCCAGTCTGGATAAGGTTATTGTGGAAATGGAATCACGATTTGAAGGTAATGACAAAGATATACTTTGCGCACTTGGCTATGTTATCTTCAATGCAGACGCGTCAAATGGGCAGTATCAACTTGTTGCATCACATTATGGTGTTGATCTGGATCTCCTAAAGGCGGAAAGGGCAATCTACGCAATGTTTGTAACAGACCGTACGCATCCATCAGGTTCGCAGGCAACTGCTGCTGGTGTTGTTGAAACTCTTTACAAGAACGGTCTTCATGGCGTACTACCAGTCTTCAACAAAATCGCTGGTATCCTCGCAACTATTCCTGCTACATCATTATAATGTTTATATATATGTATGTTATGTTAAATCAATAAACATGCCGAAGCAGGCACCCAGCAGCCCCCATTCCGTTTCCGGTCCCAGAAAGCGCGGACCGGAAGTAGTAACGGGGAAGGCTCAGTCCAGCCCAAGCATAGCTCTGATCAACATGTGTCTTTCGTTTTATCCTTTCTTAACACGATTAAACACGATTACGAACCAGACGCATTCTAATCTTACACAGCTACCACAGAAAGAACAACAAGAACATTACAATCATGTTCTGCAGAGCGCTCCTTCAGTGGCCTCAGACAAATGAAGATATATCTGAGAAGTACAATGAGTCAAACGGGACTAAACATAATATAGGTTGTAGTGTCTCCCAATGTCTCCCAGCTCGTGGGAGTCTCACTGAAAGGGGAAAGGATGAAGCAAAAGGAACAAAGGACAAAAGCGAATGTGATGTTTACTGATCGCCGTCAGCGAGAGAACTGTTGTGTTCTCGCTTCCGAACGGTCTCTTTATTTTCCCCCGGTTTCCCTGGCGCATGACCGGGGACTCACTTCCGTTTTAGGGGTTTGTGGCAGGGGACGCTTTATGGGTTGGGGACTCACTTCCGTTTTAGGGGTTTGTGGCAAGGGAGGTAACTCGTGGTATTTGCTCCCTTGTGCAGCCTGGCAGGACATCACATAGGTATATACAGAAATGAGCATCTATAACATTTATTGTCTGTAAGCCGGGATCCCATGGGCTTGCTACACAAGTAGAAGAAAATAAATAGAATTTTCTTTTAAAAATTGGACTTGGACTTGTGACAAAAAGTAAATGACTAAAAAATTGGAATTGTGCCAGAATAAGCTAAGCTTAGTAGTAAAGACATAGCATTTTTTGGTATTTAAATTGGAACTATAGAACACTGTGTTAAAGATATATTATTAGCACATCAGCTATGTGACAAAATTAGGACCATGATAGAAGAACAGGGTTGTTTAACTTGTTTTGGTTGCATTCCATTTATTTTCTTATGATTTTTTTTTGTCTACACAAGCATCTGACTAATTTGGTAGTAATGTAGTTCACATTTGCTATTTTTTCGAAGAAAGTGAATAATACATTTTCATTTCCTTGCACTAAGAGATGTTAATGGACAATTTACTTTGGCTTCCCTTCTGAACTTTATCATTCAAGAATAAATAAAATAAATTAACAAAGTATTAGGAAAATTTCAAATTAATTAATAATATCTTAAAATGAAATATTTAACAGAATATCATACCATTTCCTAAAAAGGTTTTGAAAAGGAAACGGATATATTATTAGTCACAGTGAGAAAAGCATTCTGAAAATGAGAGTAGTGGCCTAGTTGGTCATTTGAATTGGGTCGCTAAGACGAATAATGAATGGATAATGATGACGTCGTTATTAACTTACGAAAAGTCACGTGTCAACTTATAACAATAACAGCAATAAAAGAAGTAATAGCAACAGGGATGTAAGGGGATGGGGGCGATTGCGAATGAGCCCCCTCTCCTCCGTGGTCCCCCATAAGCTTTATGAATAGCAGTTCCCCTACTGCATATCTATTAACATTTTACAATAACAAATATCACTAAATGTTCGAGGGAGGGCCCTCAAGCAGACAAGCCCCCACCCCCACCCCCACCAAAAAAAAATAAATCCCAGCTATGCCCCTGAATAGCAATACATTTTTTTAAAAGAGAAGGGATCAGGTAAAAAAGTAAAAACTATGTGTCCGTATCTTCTTAAACGAAAAGCAAAACAAAGAACATGATTTTATTTTTATTACTATTGCTAAAGTACGAGGGCCAGAAGGGGCTACCGTGCACCCCCACCTCCATGATTCTACATTTAGGGTACCAAGATGTTCCTTAGGATGTCCTGTTTCAGAAAAAAAGATGTTCCCAAGAAAAGGTTGGGAAGAACTACCTCATTTGCATAAAATAAAACGTGAAGCTTGGTATTCAGCATTTTACGAGATAAATCCGAGTACACAGTCCAAATCTATGGATTGTGGAATTCCTTTTTGATGGAGGCATATACATATGTATACATTCTTAGAAAGAGATTTCTCTTGGCTCGAATAGTGTAAACTTGTAAATTCGTATTTATTGGGATTAAAAATCTACAGCCGAAAATGTGAAGCTAAGTATTCAGCATTTTACAAGAAAACTTCAAGTACGCAGTCCAAAGTCTATAGATCGTGGAATTAATTCTCGATGGAGGTATGCACATATATGTTTCGTTAGAAAGAGAATTTCACAAGCTCTCCAACGGGCTATGTTATAAATAACTTTTTAAGCCCGACAGATACAAATTGTGAACAGCGTTATAAGGCTGATAAAATTCTCTTTCGAATGATATATAGATATATGTATATATCACAATCAAAAATTAATTCCACAGTCCATATACTTTGGATTGTGTACTTGAAGTTTTCTGCGGAAAATGCTGAATACTTAGCTTCACGTTTTGGAGTGTAACCTTTGGATCCCAACAGATACAAATTGGGAACATACACCGTTGGAAAGCCGACACAATCCTCCTTCTAACGATATATATATGTTTTTACCTCCATCTAGAATTAATTCTACGATCCATAGACTTTGGACTGTGGACTTGAAGTTTTCTCGTAAAATTTGAATACTTAGCTTCGCGTTTTGGGCTGTAACTTTTTAAGCCCAACAGATACACATTGGGAACATACTGATTCTAACTATATATATATGTATATACCTCTATCAAGAATTAATATTTATGGTAAAATAAAGTGTATTTTTGAATTGCACGTGTCTGAAAACCATGATTTAGCCTTTTAAAGTACTCAGATATGTCAACTGGGAGACGAGATATGAAATTCTGTTGTTTTGTGTGCTGGCGGCCATTTTGTTTTATGCAAATGAGATAGTTCTTCCCAATTCTTTCTTGGGAACATCTTTTTTTATGAAAGAGGACATCCTAAGGAAATTTTTGGTACACTAAACGTAGAATCATGTGGGGGGTGCACGGTAGCCCCTGCTGGCCGCCGGACTATATCTCATCCGTGGCGGTGAACAGGTTAAACCCACGCCCGATTAGTAGTACCCTAAATGTAGAATCATGGGTGGGGTTCACGGTAGGCCCTGCTGGCCCCCGGCATAAAATACTTGTACATTGCATCTCTGGTGTCTTCTAACACCAATAAGACTTGCTGATTTGTTTGTTTTAACATGTTCTTGTGTTTTATTACTTCTTTCCCCTTTTGATGTCTCACCCCTCAACCTACATTTGCTATTTGCGTCCGCTTATCAAGTGGGGAAAGAAGGCTTTATTTCTACCTAGAAGATTGGCACAACGCAGTTTTCTTATTCGGCCCTGTATAAGCAGAGCTGAGTAAATATGCATTCCAATGTTTTAGCAATAGTTTTAAAATCATGTTCTTTGTTTTGTTTTTCGTTTAAGAAGATACGGACACATAGTTTTTACTTTTTT
>VCCN01003609.1:684597-699595 GCA_006491835.1 Architeuthis dux | reverse complement strand
TTTTTTTTTTTTTTTTTTAATTTGCTCCATTCTTCAAATCCACTAAATATATAAAATAAAAATGCTTCCGGAAAAACTTGTTTCCAGAAGCATGTCATCCTCTGCCCAAATTGTGCTCTGAATGTCACTTTTAGAACTGCTTACAGAAGTTGTGAGTGTTGCAGTCCTGCTTTTTAGATTTGGTCACTTCGTTATAAAGCAAACTCCGCCTAATCCCCCCAAGATATTTTTAATTTTACATGAAACTATTTCACCACACGTTAACTCCTGTGCTTTAATATTGTATACCATACCTGTCAAGTTTCAATGTTGGAAATGAGTGAGAATCATACCCGCCCCAACTTAGTGTTTCAAAAGTTTTGTATGTGATCTGTCCAAAATAATGTGAGTTTTTAAGTTCTGTCAAAAAAAATATACTGAATACATACAAATAAACAACCAACAATTGTTAATCACTAACCAAAATTCACTTTTATAAAATGCGTGAGAACGTATCGAAATGAGACTTGACAGGTATGCAATACCTACCCTCAGTTTATGCCATTTCATTGCTTTCTCTTGTCCTAGAAGTAAATTATGGCCTACTCAAAGGTAGGAGATAGTTCCAACAAGAGATCCTTTAAATAATAGCATCTTTTTATTCAGATGATTCAACTCGGTAAACAGTTTTATTTTTAATGTGTGTGTGTGTGTGTGTGTGTGTGTGGGGGGGGTAACCCTTATAACGCAGGGCCTGGGTGTTTCTTTGTCTCGTCGGGTTTAGGTCTATTGTTAAACCTGACCAAGACAAACACCTGGGACCTGCATTATAAGGGTTACCCCCCCCCCCTTAAAAATAAAACTGTTTACCCCATCACACTCAGATTTTACACCTGAAGAATGGATCGGCTGAAACGTTTATAACACAAACAAGGCGTTCAATTGTCCGAAGAACAATTTGAATATTAACTATCTTCTCTATCCTATAGAAAATATCACCTTTTATATTTCTTTGCATTTTTGTTTGTTTTCAACTAAGTCTATTAGTGAATGATTAACTTCAGCAATTATGACTAGTGCAATGCTAGGGACTTCAAGAACAAAACCATTTCTTTCACTTAGTGGTTCAATTACATCCAGACCTTTCTTTCTATTTACATCCTGGAATACTGCACTGTTTTAAATAAATCAATCGGAAGAAATAACAAAATTACCACATGGAAGAATTTTTCAGCTTTAACTACCTTCTCCCTCAAATTACAATAAAACTTTACTAACCACTATACATTCAAATGGTTTTCGGACAATTACAACACAAATAACAAGGAGTTCAAACACAACATTTCGGTAGCCCTTAGCGCATGGCCCGGGTGTTTCTATGTGTCTTTAACACCCAGGCCGTGTGCTATAAGGACTACCCCCCCCCCCTAAACAATTTGTTTAACCCATCACACTCGGATTTTATATCTGAAGAAGGCTGATGAATGGATCGGACAAAACGTGTTTACAACACAAATAACAAGGAGTTCAATCGTCCGAAGAACCATTTGAATATTAATGACCCTTCTGAAAACTATAGAAAATATCTTCCCAATATACATATTTACTAAGCTTAGCTTCCGGGCCCACCCAGTAAGAATTGAACTAGGGCATAAGCCAGGTTGTAAAGTTAGGGGGAGCAAGCAGATAAAAAAAAAAAGGCACTAGGTCATGTACCAAATAATTTTAAATTCATTCTAAATCTTTTTTTTCTTTCTATATTTATAAATCAAAATGCAAGGAAGCATTTTATTTTATATCTACATTTTATTAATTCCTGTAAAGGAATGAGATGCAAACAATTTATCGCAGTTTTAAAAAATTGTTGAAAAGGTGCCACTCTTGGAGAATGGGTTCAGGGGGAGCGACTGCTCCCTCTGATCCCTTTCTATCTATGCCACTGGATTGGACACATTATTACACTAGCAACTGGTTTGCAAGACTATCAGGAACAGTTGTATAAGGAGCCAAAATTAATCAAAAAGTTTAACTTTTACAGATTAGCTAATTTAGAGATGTGTAAGTGTACAATCACCAAGAATCTTTTCAACTGAAATCTAATTTGGATCAGAGGATTTATTTGTCTTTCCCATGATAGTCATTGCATGCTCATCTTAAAGCGAAGACATTTTGAAATATAATTGTTATGAGCGTAATGGTAGTCTTGTAATAGTCTTTTACGCATATTATGCCCTGGACCCCACTAAGAGTTACTCCCCTTGCATTATTGTATTAAAATAAATTATTAAATAACTTTGTATAAAATTGTGTATCAAATTATTGTTATTGTTATTAAAATCAATTTTTTGGTAGTTTTTTAATAAATTATGTTCGGACATACACGAAAAAAAATCGCTACGGACACCCAAATTTGAAAAAAAAATCTTAGTCTTTTATGCATATTACACCCTGAACCTCATTATTACAAGAGTACCAAGCGTAATATTTATTGTGGAGGGCAAAGACAAAAATTGCCCAGTCACTGCGACCAGTGTCACAAAGACGTCAGGATAATGCCCGACTCTCCCCTTATAGAGAGATGCTAAGCTGAGGTTGGATTCCTCGGGACTAGGCTCGCCTCATTTATGCAATGTTCTGCCTGAAGATGAGAACACTACTGATCCCAGACCGAGGACTGTGTATGAAAGAAAATATCAGCTCTAATTTGGGTAAGTGATTATTAAGTATCAGACTTCTGCAAAATAAAAATAAAAAATTTTTTAATCTTAATTTTAGATGAACCAGAAATTAAATAAAACCATCCCCCAAAGAGCAAAACTGTATTATAATAGATGTGTACTATTGCGAAGAGGTATATAGATGAAAATAGATAAATAGAAAGATAGATAAACGAAAAGAAAAAAACGGATGTTCAATATATACAGATTGACACTAACTAAAACAATCGACTTGACACTTTTGATAAACAAGAGTGGTACTTTTGATAACATCAAATGGTGACTCAGGAGAAAGGGAAGTACCTAAAAATAGAAATCGGTTTAATAAACAAGCAAAGGGTGAATTCAGAATAGGCAAAATTTAAAATATACTGACTAAACAGGATGAATGAATTTAACCTTTAGAAACGATAAACAACCACACTATAAATAGGACTTACAGAGTGAAGACAAAGGAGAGTGTCTCCCAGATACGGATGCAGTTGCTTCGACAGTCACTCTCGCTCTTTTGTAGAATTACGAATAAACAGTATATTCCTTTCCGAGAAAAATCGTCTCCATCACGATCGTTCATTGCGTTCCAGGCCAATTCTTTCCAGTGACCAACCTCCATCTTCCCAGAATCCGGACACATTGTGCATCCTGACACCTTCCACAACAAGGAGTGACGAAACCAACCAACTCTCGTTGAACATTTGTTGCTAACATCCAAGAAGATGATAACGTAACATATTTCCTATAGTTTTGAGAAGGGTCATTAATATACAAATAGTTCTTTCCTATAGTTTCGAGAAGGGTCATTAATATACAAATAGTTCTTTCCTATAGTTTTAAGAATGGTCATTAATATTCAAATGGTTCTTCGGACAATTGAACTCCTTGTTGTTTGTGTTGTAAACACAACATTTTGTCCGATCCATTCTTCAGCCTTCTTCAGATGTAATATCCGAATGTGAAAAAACTTTTGTTTACCCCCATCACATTTAGATATTACACCTAAAGAAACCCGAAGAATGGATCGGACGAAACGTTGTGTTTACAACACAAACAACAAGGACTTCAATCATCCGAAGATCTATTTGTATGTATAATAATAATTTTAAAAGTATGAATAAAGAGAAAAAAAACAAAAAAAAACAAAGACATTATTAGTATTATTATTATTATTATTATTAACATCATTGCTGTTATTTTAATAGTAGCAAACCTTGCACATTTTAAACAGCCAGCAAACATATACACCAGAAAAAAAGGCAGCAGCCACTGCTGTACAATGGACAATAATATACACTGGGCAACAATAACAACACAAAGAGAGAAAAAACAAAGGATGAGGCCAGGGAGCCAGGAAGAGATGTGTCCTATGTTATGTTGAGCCCTTTGGCCCAGACTGACCACCCCCACCAGAGATTTTAGTTCAAAGAACATAATGCCAAAGAAAAAAAAAGGTGCCATGTTTCGAAAAGGGAGACCATTACATTTTCGGTGATTTCAACCATTGCCTATTTCTGCTACGGAGGACCAATCACATAAAAATCTGTAGTTGGAGAATTCTTCTTTTTTTTTTCTTTTTCTTTAGAAACTGGTTTCTTGTTTGCAAAGATTTTTTTTTAATAATTTTAATAATACAAAGCCAAATCGCATAAAAATCTCGAAGAAATTTAATAACAATGTTTACTCACCTTAGTTGGGGTCATTTCTGAATGTAAAGGTTTTTAATTTAAATTTTTTTTTTTTTTAGCAAAAACAATCTTTACACATGTTACGTGGTTTTTTTTATGAATAAGTTCGTTCTCCTATTTCAAAGGATGGGCGGTTTTTAATAATTCAATGTTTACTCACCTTAGTTGAGGTCATTTCTGAATTTTTTAACAAAAATTATTTTTTTTAAATCTAAAAAGATAGAAGACAAAATCAAATTCATGCGATTGGTCTTTGTATTATTAAAATTATTTTTAAAAATCTTTAAAAAAAAAAAGAAGAAAAAATAAAATTGGTCTCTATATTATTAATGAAAAAAACAATTTCTCTAGAAAAAAACCCAGAATTTACACGATTGGTCCTCCGTAGCAATAATAGGCAATGGTTGAAATCACGGAAAATGTAATGGTCTCCCTTTTCAAAACTCGACCAAAAAAGAATCACAGGCAATTGTATGTTCAAAGGTAAGATTCTGTTTCTGTAATTACGTGATGAGTTATTAGACCTTAGTAAGATGATTGTATTGCATGCTCATCTTAAAGTGAAAAGATTTTGAAATACTACCTCTGTCCCATAATAGTTTTATATATCTATATCTATATATATCCAAATGTAACAACTGTTATGGGACAGACCTAGTATAATTGTTTTGAGCGTAATATTCATTGTAGAGAAAAGTTAAAAGGTCTTCTAAAACCAGGTTCAACTTGCTCATCCAAAGTAACTAGATATTTAAAGGAAAAAAAAGAAATTCCAATTATCCACTGCAAGATAAAAGCCCTTGTCCATTGCAAGATAAAAGCCCTGACACACAGATAGAACTGAGTTGCCATCAATCACAATAAAATGGAAGTTTTATTGCGTTAGCTATAGAATTGCAATGACTGAAATAGCAATAGTTATCCACTGCAAGATAAAAGCCCTTGTCCATTGCAAGATAGAGGCCGTGACTCACAGATAGAACCGAGTTGCTTGCAATTTTATTGAGTTAGCCATACAATTGCAATGACGGAAATATCCATTGCAAGATAAAAGCCCTGACTCAAAGATAGAACTGAGTTGCCATCAATCACAACATCAATAACCATAGAATTGCAATGACTGAAATTTCTGTCATTCGCAGTTAACGGGTTAATTCTACAATTCTATTAATGTCTATAACTTTGAGAAGGTACCTCTCAAAGTTATAGACATTAAAAGAATTGTAATCAAGTCACAAAGCATTATAAAAATAAAGATATACACAGTTCTATGTCTAATGTAATGCCTGGTGCTAGATTGTAACTGACTTGGTTATATTACAGCTCACCTACCGGTTTTCTCCCCTCCTTCTATGGTAGGTAATGACACGTTTCGTAAAGAGGAAAAAACGTAATTAATTGAATTTGGCTGAAGCCGTGGCAAAACAAATCATTCTAAAGAGCAGCTTAAATTTTGGAATGTAAGTTGCACTAACATTAATTGGAACTGTTATCTTTTATTATTTTATTTCTATTTCTAAAGTACAGGGTGTTCACAAAAGAAATAGACAGATTCAAAGATTTATTTAAAAGATATTGACATGTACGATGCACAGTTTTGTATAGAAACACTTGCAGTTTATTCCAGCAACAGAGGTGCATGTGCGAGATTCCCTAAAGGTTAATGTTTTCTGTGCTATGTCCTGTAAACAAAGTGTGTGGCCCATTCTTTTTCGAAAAAAGACACTGTAACAGGAGAACTTATCTTGAGATGGTACAGAACTGGTTGATGCCTCAACTGCACGAAGACATTTTTCAACAGGATGGGGCGTGGCCCCACTGGCACAGGCAAGTTCGCAGTAACCTCGGTGCTGCTGTAGATGAAGATATGTTAACGCGTGTTTGGCAAGAAATTGACTACTACTGTATGCCGTGTGACTATGGGTGCACACATTGAGCAACTATAAGTGGCAGTAGTAAACTTCAAGTGTTTCTCTGCATTGTGAATGTGAATATCTTAAATAGTTTTGCTTTAATACATTTTTGAAACTGTCTATTTCTAGTGTAAACATCCTGTGTTGTAAACCATTAAAAAATAACCGCAGTATTTAAATAATTTTGCAATTGCACTGTACTTAAAAAAATATCGAGAACATTGTTGTTCTGCATTTTCTTGTTTATGTTCAACCAGAATTAAATTTTTAAGCATTTGCACAACAAAATAAAATATAAGGGAGACAACACTGTAATTAGCATTTAATAGTTATCTCCCTTGACAAATGTTATAGACAGAATATAAAGCCAATCACATGGCGTTTTATATAAGTAGATTTACGATCTGCACTGATTACTCACTGCCATGAACTAAGTTGCGATAAAAAGCAACAAAAATTAAGATAAAGAAATTAGTAGCCAAAATTAATAATGGTTTACAAATAAAAATAAAATAATGAAAGATAATTGCTTTACTGATACTACTAGTACAGAAACCATAAACAAAAACATGGCGCTGGTGAGATCGGGA
Organism: Architeuthis dux; assembly: GCA_006491835.1. Taxonomy (NCBI): domain Eukaryota; kingdom Metazoa; phylum Mollusca; class Cephalopoda; order Oegopsida; family Architeuthidae; genus Architeuthis; species Architeuthis dux. Next base: position 692,714 of record VCCN01003609.1, on the reverse strand, counting down.
ATGAAGAGTAGGTTTAGGGGTTGGGTTAGATTTGATCTTCTGCCGAGCCGTTGAGTTCCCATAGCTCAGACGGTTTAGAGCAGCTGGGCATTTCCAAGGCTTCCCTAGGCAAAAGGGATGTGAGTTCGAGTCTCGCCGGGAGCTTATTCTTCCGATCTGTGCTGTTCACTCACTACCGTAGTTTGACAGCCTGAGTTAAGTTGCGATCAAAAAGCAACAAAGATTCAGATGAAGGAGAATCGTAGTCAAAATTAATCTTTTACTCGCTTTTCCGTATTCATGGGGTGAGGAATTGTCAGATATTTTCAAAGATTGCTCTGTCTAGTCTGAAACACTCATCCTGGGGGCGGGGGGGAGCTAAAGTTCATGAAATTGCCGATTCTCTGGTGATCGTGTTTAACACGTGAAACAAAAAAAATGGGTAGTTAGGATATGTATATTTTAGCTTTTTTATGTAAAGATACTCTAATAAACCTTTTTTAAAAAAAATTAAAAAAAGGGTGAATATATCTATTGTCATTTGAGTGAGGGGGGGGTGCGAGTGGCATAACAGTTAATGATGCGGACAAACAAATCGGCGAGCAAACTTTGGCTGAGACTGTAAATGCTCACTTCGCACTAATGCCCTTGGGAAACACATGAATCCATCCCTTCTCCCCCAGCTATGGGTAAAATAGCAAAGCAGACTGGGCTCTCAGCCTTGGGAGGCAAACACTCTAGGAGAAGGACAATTCTGAATTCACCAGAAAATAGTTGCAATGGGTGAGCTCAATTAGCCCTACCTTCCCAAAACGCAAAATGACCATACAGTCGTCGAGGGAGGAGTTGGGAAAGGCCTTTGTCCAGCAGTGGACCTGAAATGGCTGATGATGATGATGATGATATCTATTGTCATTTAAGTGAGGAGATGCTAATTATTCTCATACAATAATCCCACAACAGAAAAGAAAAAGTGCTCATCTCATGCAAAAATCCCAAGATCAGCCACATATTCGCATGCACACACTCTGGTTCTCTAACAATACACATCCACTTAGAATCAAAAATGCAGTCTCAGACAGCACAAACAGCACCATTCAAAATGTAGGAAATATTAATTCGAGTATCTTTACATAAAAATTTATATCATTTCAGGTAGTTTTCATTCTTTTTTAGTATGTGAAATACTAAACATTTGACGTAACACTAGTTGAAGATAAGAGAAAATTAATGAGTATAAATATCATGAACCTTTTACCTTAAGCTTAAATGAGTGGCAAATAATCATCTAACCCAATACAGTGGATTCTGGTTAAATGGAACATCTGTTACATGGATTAGCTGCTTAGTAGGACCAATTGTGCAAGAACAGAACTAAATGTATATATTTTCTATTGTTCTTATGCAAATCCGTTTAAAAGGAACGACTGCTCATAGGGATTTGTGGTCCCGATGTGTTCCGCTCAAGCAGAATCCAGTGTATCTGCTGATAACATATCTCATAACTTAACTTTTAGATGAGTGTCAGAGTCTACAGAGGGGTCTCTCAAGATTTCTATGAAGGTAACAGATTTACGCAGGAGGGACCATATGTTAGAACCATATTCTGTCGTTTGGCTCAAGGCTAAAAACACACCACACCACCAGAAGAACCCAGTCTGAATAGAGCGTCAAAGCTGGTCTCGGGTTCAAGCCTGCTTTTAAAACCATTAACACTTGATGTGGGTCAAAAGGTGAAAAAAAAACCCAAAAGCATAACAATTTTATTTAAAAAGCATCTTGCAGAAATATTTTTAAAATTCCCTCCCTTGGATTTATTTTATATTTTTTTTACCAAATATACATATCAACAAGCTGGGAGAGAATTCGGAAGGATAGCTCCATAGGGAAAGAATTAGAATTTACCAGGGATTTTTCTTTAGTTTTTCTATTTAGACTATTATCCTGATCTTTCCTTCCTCTTAGCATACTTACACAACTAATCACCTTATCCAATCCTCATCAAATGAGATGGTGTTGGTCATAGTTCGTTCGGAATAAGAAAGACTGTAAATAATAACCAACACCACTATCTGAAGCGTTGTGGATAAAAATTACTACCTCTGTCCCATAATAGTTGTTACATTTGTATATACATTTTATACACTAAATGTAACAGATATTATGGGACAGAGGTAGTAAAAAAAAAAAAAAAAATAGTTTTTTAAAAAATCCATAAAGAACATTTTTCCAAAGAAGTGTGTACTCTATGGAGAAGACACCCGACACTGCTTACATATATATATATTTTTTCTTTCCTTTTTTTCTGTTTTTTTTTTGTAGCAAATATAATCTTTTATGAAAGGAGGAGGTGGGCGCTGAGATAGAACATCTTGACATTTATGACTAACCCTATGGTTTTGCTGCAAGTGATACAACAGTTGCCAACCAACCAGCCGTAAGAGCATAAACTATATAAATACAGGCAAGCACACCATCACGTACGTGTGTGTGTGTGTGTGCGTTGGGCAAGAAAGGGAGGAGAGACAGAGAGAGTGTGTGTGTGTGTGTGTGTGAAAAAAGTGTGTGTGTGTGTATGTTGGGCAAGAAAGGAAGGAAACAAAGAGAGAGAGTGTGAAAAAAGGCTGACTGGATGATGTCAGTATCAGTTCACAGCATATCACCGACCCACACACATTTTGCCACATCTGGTCGGTGAATGTCCAGATGTCCAGTTGTAATCCTGTTCAGGGTCCAAAGAAGCCATCAGGAACTGCTGCTACTACAGCAACCGCCCGTTCGCACTGACCGTGTGTTCAAGTTTATCTTCCCGCCTGGGCCATTCTCTAGGGTACTTTCCCCTCCGATTTTGTTTTTCAGCTCCTGATAAAAAGAAAATATAAAAAAGTGTAAAGATTCAGGTAAAACCAGAGCCAAGGTGTAAATGCATTGTTTTTAGCTTTTTTTTCTTCTTTTAGCTTTTTTTTGAGTAATTAGCTTAATGGTCACCTTCCGCAGCCATTAAACTCGATGTCATCTCACTTCCTATTTATGGAATATGCAAAAATAGTTCAGAAACTACTCTATAATTATCATTTAATATACCTGCAGTTATCTCCCTTGGATTATTAGATCATCGGGGTCAGCTTGACACAGACCCCCACACTTATTACTAAGTTGCAAACTGGACTGGATATTGCTTTATTCTCAAAGTTAGAGTATTTCAATGGTATTGCGCTTACAAAAATCTTGCTACGATGTGCCATTTTTTGCTGTGTTATGCTAACAGAACACATACAAATAAACATACAGAAATCATATCATTATAACAGATTCATACTTTTCAGATACTACTTTTGAAAAAGTGTTTATGTTTTAATCAAAAATATTTTAGTGAATAGAAAATAATAACAGGACTTATTAGTCATTTGATAGAAACCATCACGCAACCAATGTCTTTTGGCAGCATGCCGTGTTGGGGGTAATCAATTAGAAAAATTGGAAGATGGGGTAATCAATGAATAAGTTACTTCTCTTGCCTTTTGTTGGGCAGTGATCACTAAAAACATTTGAATTTAAAAAAAAAAAACAAGCAGACATAAACTAGAGATCAATTTAGCAAAAACTTACATTGCAAACTGAACCCCATCTAAAAAAGTATTTACAGGGGGGAATTTTGAAAAAAACCAAAAACGCTTCTTCTAGACATAATAAAGAATAAATGTTGAAAGTTTCAGCCCTTTAGCTCAATTGGTGTGGCCTGTACATACGATAAATACATAGCTGGCCAGCTGAACTTGAAAACTGAAGAAACCTATGTTGACAGTTTTGGTTGAGGGTTTCGGATCAAGTTTACATCAGGCACCCTAATTGTCGAATTGAAAAGGGACACATTTTGCCTCAACACCAGATTTGTTCGAAGTTAGTTTGATAAAAAATAGATTTTTTTTGATTTTTTTTAAAACTAACAAATTTTTGATGTTACTAAGATACTTTCTCCCGGAAAAATAAAAAGTATTTTTTGTGCTTTCAATCTAACTATTCTTTGTAAAACTAGGTTTTGGATTTTATAGCGATTATTAGGGTTTACATTTTACAGTCATTCAGTAACTGTCATCTTAGCGTAATAAAAAATAGAAAAGAAAGTTAGATTGAAAGCACAAAAATACTTTATATTTTTCTGGGAGAAATATCTTAAAAACTTTGAAAATTTGTTAGTTTTAAAAAAAAAAAAGAAAAAAAAAGACCTATTTTTTATCGAATGTAAGTAACTTTGAACACATCTGGTGTTGAGGCAAAATGTGTCCCTTTTCGATTTTTAGGGTGCCTGATGTAAACTTGAGCCATGGTTTCTAATATAGAATTGAATTTTGTTAATGAAAAAAAATTTGTAGCATATAAAACAATATAGTGAAGCCCCTTCCAACAAAAAACGTAAAAAGGAATCTTCATACCTTGGCCATCCTTAGGAATGCTTCATCAATGTTAGTGTTTTCCTTTGCACTGGTTTCAATGGCATCTAACATGCTACAGTGTTGTGCATAGGCCTTCGCTTCAGCTACAGTTACTTCACGAAGATGTTCCAAGTCCTGCTTGTTCCCTGCACAAAACACAAAAGGAAGGAGTGAAAAATTGAATGTGGAAAATAAATAAAACAAAATTCAATGAAAAAAGTTCTACATACCTGCAAAAGTATATTAGAGAAATATACAATTTTGTTAATGCAAAATGTGATCTCTAACATCAGGTACAAACGTAAAAATGGTCATTTTCTGAAGAAATTGTTTATTGTTAGTGATACTTTGTATTCATTTAGTGCAAGGTTATTGACTCATACGAATATAAAACAGAATTAACTCTTAAATTCATGAACATAGTTTCTCATTCATAAAGCAACAAATTCTACCTTTTCATTGGTGGATATCACACAAATAAAAAGCAAAGTCATCAAATGTTGGTATCTTAAAAAGAAATTTATAAGAGAGAAGTCAGACCGGTGTGGATTTCAACTCAGTGTTGGGGGTAATCAATTAGAAAAATTGGAAGATGGGGTGATCAATGAATAAGTTACTTCTCTTGCCTTTTGTTGGGCAGTGATCACTAAAAACATTTGAATTTTCAACAAAAAAAACCAAGCAGACATAAACTAGAGATCAATTTTTGTTTGCCACCAATTTTTACTTGGTACTACCAAAAAAAGGCCTCAGAATAGATCAGCTGAAATGTTGTGGGAACAACAAAAAGAATGAGTTCAATTGTCCAAAAAACTCTTTGAATGAAAAATATGAAAAAATAACTATAAAAATGAAAGATATTGAAAATTATTTTCAATTTCAATGTTCTGGATGTTATAAATATTAAAATTCTAAAACATCAAAATTTAAAAAACTTCAAATTTTTGTAATGTAGTTCCATCTTGTGTATGTCTTCTGATGTACATGTTACGGCTGTTTAGGCCATTTTCAACATCTTAACTGTCCTTAACTGTCACTCATTGAAAATGGATATTAGAATGTTAATTGAATAAGCTTAGCAATATTTGTCCGCTCGGATAGTGTAATGGTTAGCACGTCTGCCTCACAGGCAGAAGGTCCTGGGTTTGATTCCCGGTATGAGCGAAGAGTGTGGAAAACTCTTCCTTAAGACAAATTTCTCTGTGTACTCAGCAGCTAATTGAGGACACTCTAAGCTGTGTGATTAGGGTGGAGGTATCCCTTCAGTGGACTTGCATGCATAAAAACTTGTAGGAATAAAGTCCTGGTCTTGACCAGATTTGAGACTTGCAAGGATCACTAAGCTGATGCATGCAACATAAACAGGGACTTTGTCACTGGGCTCCATTCTCTGTTGGGAGTTGTTTCTTAAGAGACGGGACGCTTTACCCTTATTGTAACAATATTTAAATGCAGAAGCAATTATGAGTTTCATATTATCTGTAGCACTCTGTAGACAACTTCATTTGCTGAGTAAATGTTTGTCCTGCCACTGCAGACAACTTCAATCACCGAACGATGGTGTGTTTGAATTTTGTGGTTGTGTTGTCATGACAATTTCAGTCATACATAAACAGACACATAAGTTACAGCCTTTCAAAGTTAGTAAGTGCACAAAATCTTGGCGCCCTTGAAAAAGAATAAGGTTAAACTAACTAAAGGTTAAACTAACTGTGATTGTATTGCTAGTCCTGAAATCAATTCTTTTAAACATCATATAACCACTAAAGTATTGTATTTATTTTACAAATTACATGAGACATACGTACTGACATACGCACAATCCTTAAATTGTATTTCTTAGTATTTGGTATGTCTCCGTTGTTTTTGATGACGGCAAGTACACGGCGTGGCATACTGTCAATTAGGCTTCGACAAAAAAATTTCTTGCATCCATACTTTTTTTAATCTTTTAATCCTTGGCACTTAATGGCTGCCTTTCTGTAACTTTATCTTTCACAATGATCCACACATTCTCAATCAGTTTGAGGTTGGGGCTGTTTCCAGGCCATTCAAGGGTTTTCACTTTCTATTTGTTGAGAAAGGCCGTCACAATCTTGGATCTGTGGCACAGTGCCGTCTTGCATGAATATCTTGCATTTTTGAATAGTCATATTGATTTCCAGTTTGTCCTTTAGGAGATCGACATACTTTTGACCATTAATGGTAGAGCTAGAAGGCAGAGAATATAGCACAGCCGTTCCATTGGCTGACACCACACCCAAACCATCCGTCTCGGTGGGTGTTTCAGTGTTGAAATCGTGTAGTTTCTGTATCGCTTTCCTGGCGGTCTACACACGTTTCCTTTTCACACAACAAACTGCTGCAGGATTGACTTGTCAGTGAACAACACTTTACTCCAAACTTCAGCAGTCAAATGCTGATGTCTTTTAGCAAATGCTAACCGCTTGGCTTTCACAGGTTTTGTCAATTTTGGTTTGAGCGGGTTTAAATGATGTCAGTCCGAATGCATTGCTCAAACGGCGCGAAACAGTCATTCTACTCACGTTTGTGCCCTTTGCCAACAAAGAAGCCCGTATTTTTTTTAATCGAACTGGTTGGAGAACACACAGCAATCCTCTTCATCAAATGGTCATCTCTGATGCTGGTCTTCCTAAGACAACCTCTTCTCTTCTTGTCACTATAAGTCCTGTGAATTTTTTAAATTGACAATTGCATTATGAATTGCAGTTTTACTAACACCATATTTTGCACTAAATTCGTGTTCTGAATAGCCTTCGTTGTGTAATGTAACTATTTGAGCGCACTGGAACTGGCTGAGAGAAGGTTTTTTGCCCATTTTATCAGTTACAAAATGGCCACGAAATTGACTATCCAAAAGACAAAAAATAAATGAAAATGCCTAGCTTGTCCAGAGAAAAGGCTGATGCAAACTGATTCAATAATTACATAGATTAAAGATGTCTGATGCAATCTGACGCATTTATTGCAAAATTTCATTTTTTTCCTTGGTTGTCTTAAACTTTTGGGAAGCACTGTATAATGATAATTGTCAACATCTTTTTTTAACCAAATTAGAATCAACTTGATTTCATGTCAGACCGATTTCTAACCATGAATTTTTTTTTAAAAAAAACGATGTAATCAAGAAATGTTTGAGGTTATTTTTGAATAAACAGATCATGTTTCAAAAATTAAATCTAGCAATTAGTTTGCTTGACACATTTGTAGATGGACCTTGTGAAGTAAAGAGGCAAGTATTAGTTTATTCATAGTTATTATAATGATAGGAGGTGTGAGTGGACTAATGGCAAACGGCACAGAGAAAATGGAATCAGCGAAACAAGTTCAAACGCTGGCTGGGACAGTTCACATTACATTCGCACTAATTCACTTCTCTTACCAGCAATGGATAAATAGTAGGGTAGTTGGAGCCTTTCAGCCCCTATAAGATGGTCCATTTTGGGTGTCAAGCTGGCACCCGGGCCCCATAAAAACCCACAATTGCTACAGAAACATTGGTTGGGTGTCCACGGATCGGTTGAGAACTGGAGACAAAAATCATTGCCTCATGCATCATGTGACACAAGAAACAGCTTTGCTCTGCTATTAAAATGACATGGCACTTTCCTCCATCCAATTCTAAAGCTTGTATTTTTCATTTTCATTTCAGCTTTTGAAAATGGCTGAGCACAGCCGAAACTT
>VCCN01003609.1:642547-666651 GCA_006491835.1 Architeuthis dux | reverse complement strand
ATATGCATGCGTATGATATGCGTGTATGTTTATGTAGTGTTTCTGTTAAATACATACATGTATAATAATTTTTCTCTCCGTATATCTTTCCCTGGAAGCTTCCACACAATCAATGTCGTATTTTTAAACATTTTTCCTACCCACCTACTATCAATACACCCACAATACTCTCCTTACCCATTCCCATCTGTCATACCAATCTACTGTTCTTGATCAAATGGACACTGACCTCTAACTGATCTAGAATTACCCAGAATCCTTTGACTATAGATTTGGATCTGACTGACCCAAATCTATAGTCAAAGGATTCTGGGTAATTCAGCAAAGAATCCTCCAAGATTCAACATAGGTTACTTACATACAGTAGCATCCTCTATGCTTGGAAAAATTTCACCAACACTGTATGGTTGTTAAAAGGCTAACTTAGATTTATATTCAATCCGCCGATGATGAAAATTCTTTGAAACATGTACATAAAAAACATAACCAATTAAATTCCATATTTACACTATACTCCTGTTTTGTCTCAACATTTACAGTACAACAAAAAATTTCTCACTACAATATACTAATAGAGCACAAATAAAATATAAAGATAACAGGAAAAAAAAATGCCCGCTTAAACCACGGACATTCATTTGATGAACCAGCCGGCCATTCACATAGCAGCATAAGAATTAGATGTCTAAAAATAATTAGAAATAACATTCAAACGTTCATTGTGATGATCTTTATGTGAAAACAGCAGTGCCACTTGTAATGAACCATTTTTATAATTTACCTAAAATTTACCTTACCGTAGGTAATTTTAATCAGTAGTTACTTCCCTCGATATTACCATTCAACATTTTTTTATATGAATTTAAAAGTTAATAAAAAATGGAATGCTTGGTCTTGGTCCCCTGAGGTCCAATAGCAAATGTATAAAACTAGTACAGAAGAAGCCACTTATTGTGAGCACTTTTGGGTTAGAGTCTTTTAGATAACAATAACCGGTTAATAACATTAAGCAAAGGATATAAAAATTGGAACAATTTACATTCATTGTTATAAATTCATTGTTATAAATAATTTTACATTCAAAATATTAATACAAAAGTTTTAATTAATTTAAAATAAAGTATTTGGGTACAACTGATTTTGATAACATTATCTTATCATATAAAAGCCACATATGCAAATTAGTATGGTTGTATGATTGTCTTTTGTGTCCGCTAGCTGATACATCCCAAAACTCATAATGGACTGGTCAACATGAAACACATTGATACAGCAATGAAAAAAGTCAAAATAATAGCACCAGATTGCGGGTCAAGAGTATGTTGTCCATTAAGAAAGAAAGAGTAATGTATGTCTTTCTCCTTCCCTTTCTTTGACCCAATGTCTGGGTTGAGGAATGATGTTTGTTGGAAAGGAGGAGGAAGGGGGAAAGAGTTGCTAGATAGTTGGAGACATTTCTGGCCCAAAACTCGCAAAAATGGTCAAATGCAGAGACACTAATAATGATTCGCAATACTCTGAGCACACACACACACACACAAAAGAATTTATTAAAAATACTACTGCAACAAAGTCAAAATGGCTCAAAATTTAAATATGACCAAACCAAAAAAATGCTTTTTAAAAAGGACAAATTTGGCCATACTTTTTTCCTAATTTTTTAATAAAATAACGCCTTGAGTTGAGTTGAGAATTTTTAAAAAACTTAAAATTTAGAATACTTGATTTATCAAAAATAACTTTATGCTCCTTAGTGCCAAACCATACATAAATAACCGTCATTTTTTATGTGTATATGCTAGTCTGTGACTATAATAAACTGCTTCCTCTGTATATGGTTTTCTTAATAATTTGCAGACTAAATGACCTAGATCAATACCAGATAGAAATAATAATGCTTCTTGATTTCTATAGATTTTTTTTTTTTAAATGTAGTGAAGCAAGGTTGTCTAGATATAGAAACAATGGGACTCGATTAAGTTATATAAGTTGTGAGTGAAGGGATTAGAGGTGAGAGTAAATGATGCTAGCTTTAATTAGCAAGGCTAGGGGATTAAGAGCTAGAGTGCAAATCCGTAAATCCCCTGTGATTATATTTAGTTAGTGACCAAGAAGGATTAGAGAACACAGGATTGTGAGACACTGTTATAAAAATATTTATTATCAGGTTGTCATAAATATAAGTCATTTATCTCTGCCAACAAATTTGGAAGAGGTATATGTATTCAATCATGTTTGTCTGTTTGAGCCTACAATAATTCCAAAAGTTCCCAATGAATTTCAATGGCATTTTGTGGAAGCGTGGGTCCCGGGCTCAGGAACAATTGATTAAATTTTGAAGCAGATCCAGGAATCTTTTCAATTGAGGTGTTTTTTTTTATATATTAAGACATTAGTCCGAAATATGGGAAAATCAACACTTACACGGTTACCGAGACCTCCCCTGCATCGTAGCTATATATGAACTGATTTTCATTCAGTTTTTACTAACAATGGTGTTTATAGAGATATGCGCTCTCTGAGTGCTTTTTAGTTAACAGGGAGTGATGCAAGTGTGCCAGCCAGTGTTGCCAACTCAAAATATTTTTGCGCTAGTTTGATTGCCAAAATGTGCTAAATTTTTTTTTAATTGCCAAAAAGACACTAAAAATGGTCAAAAATAGCCAAAAATTTTTTATAGCACAAACGCACTAACTTAGCGCTTTTTGCACAGCCAAAACAAGAAACGCACTGAATCTAGTGCGAAACGCATTAAATCGGCAACACTGGTGCCATTAACACAACGTTTAAAGAATGCCAATTGTAGCTTAGAGCTTAACTTGCAATTCTGATAGAATTGAAAGTTTCATCTAACATATAAAATATTGAAACAATACACTAGACAGAGAAATTCAAAAGCAGAGTTAACAAATGTATTAATTCAGATTGTCTGTTGAGAAATGTTTTCAAAGGGCTACCTATCATATTAATAGATCATATGAGTATAATAATAACATTTTTAATTAGTATTTAATAACAATAGCAACATCAATTATAATTGGTAATTAACATTTCAATTATCTTATAACAGAAAAAAAACAATTGAGTATTTAGGGAATGTTTTCATTATATAACCCAAAAAGGAGTCAAACCGGCTAGATAAAATGGATGAGCACTTGTTTCTGGACAAAGCAGGTTGTGTATAAAACCAGAATGTTTAAAGAACAAAGAATATCATGTCATTCTATCATATAGTTGATTGTAGAGGCCTGCACGGGTACGGGGAAAGCTGAGTCATGTTTATCGAAGTTAGCGGGTGGTTGCGGGCAGGCCAAATCATGTTTAGAAAAGAAATAATGTCTTTATTACCTCTGTGACCAGAGAACTTGAAGAGTGGCCTGCGATGACTGTGCTGTGTTGGTATTTGAGATCATCGAAGAGATAAGATGGTCCAAATATTAATCTTAATTTCCACATGTCAGTTCTTGGTGAAGTTCTTAATGAGTGTGTTGCCTGAAGTCCTGGGTAGGGGAATGGTTGTTCCATGTTTATGGCTTTATTGCCATTGCTCAGAAATGCATTATCTGTGGTGAGCAATGTTTATCTAGTCTAAAGTCTTTGCACACACACACATATATATATATATATATATATATAACAAACACACACAGAACTGTTTTTTTTTTTTATTTGACCAGCACAAACACACACATACAAACTAATGGTCACTTACATACAAAGTCCACAACAACGCTATTTACCCTACCCCCACAAACATGCAGGTATATATACACACAGACATGCAAATAACAGTAGCTTTTTACACACAACAATATACGCAAACACATATGGCCATTCTTTTCAAGCATTTTCATTCTCAAAAAAGAAACAAATTTTTGTATAATTAAATGAATGAATTAGAATGAAACAAAATCTTTTTTATGTATCTTTTTATATTAACATTACTTTTGAATGCGCAGGTGGATTTCATTAATTTTTATTTTTGAAGAAAAGAATATCCATCCTTTTTTGGGGGTTTTAAAGGTGGGAAAAAAATTCAAATCTGATTTAAATATATATGAATAAATATATGTAAATAATTTCCTTTAATTATTGTATATACTTATGTTTGTAAAAAAAAGTTTGATTTCACTTTGATTACAAACTTTTGATTGTAAAAAATAGTTGCTTTTATCTTTATTTGATTAAATAAACTTTTGATCAAATTAAAACTATACATTTCTTTCTTTTTGTAAAACAAAAATAAGTAAATACACAGTTTTAACCTTTTCTCAACAGTCTTCTTCATACCTTATGCTTTAACAACTGAGCTATATCTGTAACTACATAGTATGAAGGGCAGGGAATCAACAATATGCTGACTCATGCTGGACACAAATGAGAATTGAGGAAAATGACCACTCCTGCGATTGTTGGTTTGATTCAATACATCAATTAACCGGATTAGTTTCCCCTTTATGATTGGCTGGCATTTCCATGGAGTCGAAAATCAATTTGATCTCCTAATCACAAAACATTTCAGGTTTAAAACTTCAATCAACCCCACAAAATTGAACATCAAAAGATATTTTGTTTTAATCATTTTAAATCATTAAAAAAGGTTCCCAAAATGCTATAACTTTGAAGTAAACAGTCATTTAGAGTCAATACAATCCCTTCATTTCTAACTCTTTTTATATCTCATTTGCACAAATCATTTAGGACAAACATTTTAACCCTTTATAGGGCACCCACCCCTAAATCAAAACAACCTTTTTAAAGTTAATGTTAAACTAGACCTAATTACAAGATATTTTCAGTTGCAATTATTCTGAAATTTCTTTTGTTTATGACTCAAAAAGTGACCAAAAATGGAAAATATTAAAAAATTAAAGTAGAAAGTTAAATAAAACATAGAATTAAAGAATAACATTCACTATAATGAATAGATACAAAAAATTGATATTGACAAAAAAAAATAACATCTACGGATTGATTTTAAAATTTTGTGTTGGCCAAAAACAGTCTATGGGTATACCTCAAAACAGTTTCTGTCTGTGGCTACAAGATTTGCATGTGGCTGACAGGTCCTCAGATGATCATATATAGTCACTTGCCCCATAAACCAATAACTTGCAGGGCTTACATCAAAATTACATTCCCATTACTGTCAAGATCCAGCAAACAAATTACCATACATGCAGGAATACAAGACAAATGGTTTACAAGGGCATTTGGAGAACTACCACTCTCTACAACTCATCCAAGCCCCATAACTCTACATATTGAGCTTGGGAAGACAGCTCTTAGTCATAATACCAGAACATTGGATGCAGTGTAATATTTGCATAGTTTTTTTTTTCAAATGGTAATCATTAGAAAATTTGCAAACAAACAATTCTCAAAATTTAATTAATTTTGTTTGTAATATTCTTGAAGTCCACAAGAGTAAAAAACAGCTTCATGGCACTTGTATACTTTTTTTTAATTATTGCAAAAATGAATCATCCCTTAAGAACTTAAAAGGAGTTTAATGGGACTATCCAGGAAAACTGTAAAAGAAACAATTATACTGGATTTTCATTAATTCTCAGGAGGATTAATTAATGCCATTACACAAAATGAATTGATCAAGATAATTACTAATTTAACCTTTACAGAATCCAACAAATGCACTCAAGGATTTCAAGGAAATTGAGCATAGCAATAAAGGCCAAATTAATACAAACTAGCTGAAAACCTGTCCTATGGAAGACCTAAATAGGTCCTTTGGCCCCAATAAGAGTGTACCAGGACCACCTCAACTTCTGCCGTCCGCTCCATGCCAAGCCTAGACCACCCACATGTTGTGTTCAAAGATTGATGGACAAAGTCTGGACACTGAATTCGAAACATCCATGAAAGCCAGAGGTGAATGTACAGTAGCAGTTAAGTTAAGACTGCTGGAAACAGGAACACCTGATGCTGCTACAAACAATAACAAAGCATTTATTCGAAGATCAAGTTGATATATCTTTTGCCTGGTATGGGAGGTAATGTGATATAGTACTTCTAAAATCGATGGCTGTAGGGGAGACATTCAACCCCAAGATCAGACCAGCTCTCAGAATCAACCTGTCAACAGCTCCCCTTTCCACCATCTGGCCTTTTTCTTGGCCACTATCTCTTTGTTTCCATTTCAAGCCTAAAAAGAAAATACTTATTCTGACACAACGTATCTCTTGTGTACTTGTAAAATCTAGCATAACAATAGTATCACAAGAGATCAAAACAGTTTGTTTTTTTCTAGGGGTACCTTAATTCAAAACCTCTGGCTACAATACACTGGTTCAGCTACTTAAAGATCACATGTAGACAAACAGAATCAGATATTTATGTATATATGTATGAATAGATAGAGATAAATAGATATCAGATCATTATCATCAGGGTGAGTGTGATGCAGACCCCACACTCTTAATATTTAGTTGCAAATCACCCATTTTTTGTTGTTTTTTTTTGCATTCTTTCAGTTAATGTCTTAATTCAATACCGCTGGCTACTTAGAGCTCATATACAGATAAACAGAATCAGACTTTTAGTATTATATTGATGGTTTTCCATCCCCTGACTGAAACAAAGTAAGGGTCCAGTTTAGCATTAGACCTACATTGTAAATCAAATCTCCTGCTAAAGTCTTATACACCTACAAATTTATTTATTATAAATACAATACAAAGGTTGCATTAATCATTCCAAAGTCTGGAATTGACTTTGTTTTTCTACCGTAACAATAACAATCCTCACCTAATTCAGGGGAGTAAACTCTTCACTGTTTGTCTGTCCAGTCACGTTAAACCAAACCAATATGTAAAATTAACATTGCTCTACCCTGATTTGAAATCACAACTGACTGATTGGTAGGCGGCTATTTCATGTCGGAGCTAAATTGACAAGTTTTACATATCTATGGAAATTTATGTTAGATATACGCAAGGGCTTATTTCATTGTAATAAATAAATACATTTATAAAATTATCATTTCCCTACCATGAACAACCAAGTGACTGGCAGCCATTTCACTTACCGATTGGAGCCAAACTGACAAGTCATACATATCTACAAATTTATTTATTATATATACAATACAAAAGTTGCAGTAATCATCTTCAGTCAAAATAGAAGTAGAGTTTGACCCTGCAGCAGCCTGGCTTGTTTTATTTTCTGGTCCAAAGTTGGAGTTCAAAGTCCAAATATTTATTTGTAACTTGATGTGGTCTGATGTTGAGAAGCCGATATTCCTGCACCAAACACATCCGTCCCATTAAAACAATGTAGTTACTCATGAGATGTAAATTTACACTTTCACATTGCTAAATAAATTGGTTTACTAGGTTATATTTTATTTGTGAAATACATACATTTCTTCATAGAGTTAGATTAGTTACTGTAGGTAGTCCAAACAACAAGAAGGAGTTCAATCGTCCGAAGAACCATTTGAATGTTAATGACCCTTCTCAAAACTATAGAACAACACAAACAACAAGAAGGAGTTCAATCGTCCGAAGAACCATTTGAATGTCAATGACCCTTCTCAAAACTAAAAAACAATACAAACAACAAGAAGGAGTTCAATCGTCTAAAGAACCATTTGAATGTCAATGACCCTTCTCAAAACTATAGAAGAAAAATAGTAACAATAAAAAAAAAATTTTAAAAAAACAAAAAACTCATGATTCCTGAGAAATTATGGCTGAATAAAAATAGCCAAGATGGGACACAATCCTCCTTCATTTTCTTAACTTTAGCTATGCAGAAGACAATTTACATTGTTCATTCCAAAGGCTTGCAAGAAAGGCAACCAGCTTCAAATTCCTGATGTAGTTCAATATTAATCAAAAGAAGGAAGAGAGAGAATCCTATAGATTATTCTACTTGTTTGTATGTATGACTGCAGACCGTGACTGCTTCGCGTCTCTGGTGTCTTCTCACACCAATAAGACTTGTTGATTTGTTTTATTAACATCTTTCCCTTTTTGTGGGTAAAGAAGGGGAGGAGTCAATTGCTGTCCACAGGAATTAACGCATAGTATCTTACAGCTATAAAATTTTAATTCTCTTTCATTCTTTCTCCCTCCCTGCCCACCCTTAAAATGTAATGAACAAGGGAAAGAATGTAAGAGGGTGCTTATGCTTGAATGGGAGCAAAAGGGACTCAACCTCCACTACGTCATTCATTCTTTGCTCCTCCATCACGAGTCTGAAGCCTAAAAACTAAGTTATAGTAGTAGTAGACCATAGAAATATAGACTGATAGCAAAGTAATCAATAATAACAACAAATCCGGTTAGTTACACAATAGAAACCATCACGTGACCAATGTTTTTTGGCAGCATGCTGTGTTGGGGGTGATCAAGTGAAAAATTGGAAAAGGAGAGGTGACCAATGAATAAGTTACTTCACTCGCTTTTTGTTGGGCAGTGATCACTAAAAAAAGTCAATTTTTCAAAAAACAAGCATAAATGCTGCTGGACACAAACTAAGGGACCAGTTTAGCATAAAATTGCAAATTGAATCCCGCCCACTAAAAATCGGGGGGGGGGGGGGGAGATTTTAAAAAAATAAAAAAACTTTTTTCTAGACATAGGAATAAATTTTTTAATTTTCAGTTCTCTAGCTCCATTGGTGCAGCCTGTACACATGATACATACATAGCCAGCCAGCCAGCCAGACCAACTTAAAAACTGAAGAAACCTGTGTTGACAGTTTTTAACAACAGATATATTAGTTTCATTTGGCTTTGCATGTTATTATAGTTAATATAGATACATTCCATAGGTAATAAATTAATTTAATGAAATTTTATACTTTAATTGCAGAAATATGAGAGAAATATGAAAGTAATGATATCTTAGTTGTCAACACCCGTGGAATTTCCACGGGTCCAGCTAGTAAACATGAAAAGATGAGAAGGTTTAGTTTTCTGCAATGCTATTTGCTTTGCATGATAAGTGAATAAGAAATATTCACATAGATCAGGGGTTCTCAAAGTCCCAGGTCACATTCCTCCCCTTTCAATCCCAGGTTTCCTCAATACCTCCCCCATTTTGAACTGTCATCTCAGAAAAGAAAGATATAGCGTCCCGTCCCTTAAGAGACAATTCCTAATAGAGTATATAGGTCAGTGATGAAGTCATGTTTCTGTTGCATGCGTCAGCTTAGTGAGCCTTGCAAGTCTCAAGTCTGGTCGAGACCAGGACTTTATTTTTACAAGTTTTTATGACCACCCCCTTGGCAGGATGCAAGTCCACTGAAGGGATACCTCCACCCTAATCACACAGTTTAGAGTGTACTCAATTAGCTGCTGAATGCACAGGGAAATTTGTCTTATACCGGGAATTGAACCCAGGACCTTCTGTGTGTGAGGCAGACGTGATAACCATTACACCATCAGTGCAGACAAGTTTTATGCATGCAAGTCCACCGAAGGGATACCCCCACCCTAATCACACAGCTTAGAGTGTACACAATTAGCTGCTGAGTGCACAGTGAAATTTGTCTTAATGAAAAGTTTTCCACACTCTTCGCTCATACTGGGACTCAAACCCAGGACCTTCTATGTGAGGCAGACATGCTAGCCATTACACTATCCGAGCAGACTTTTCATCATTATACTTTCCATTATATATGTTCCTCTCTGATTGAAATTCCTCCGTTAGAAAATTCTTCCCCTGGGAGCCAAGTGCCGCCCATTTGAGAATCACTGACATAGAGCTTAAAATGCAAGAGTTATAGTTTTGTAATATAAAAATGGAAGTTAGTCATTTCAAGGCTTTTTAAAAAAGATTTTTTTTATATTGCAACATTCCAGGAGTTTGATAATTGTTTTTACATAAAAAAAAAAAAAGTCTCAAAAAAACATGTGAAGTAAAATCACAATTTATGGAAAGTTAACCAATTATACAAGCCAAGATACATATAGAAGTAACTATTCAACGCTGAATATGCTTCATGGTAAATAATTTTCTCAATGTGTTTCCAAGCGTATCACGTCTGCATGTAGTTTAGGCATTTTACTCAAACTTCAGCTCACACAAATTGCAGCAAAAACAAACCCAACGGATTTTGTGTCCTCAATATGTTCTGAATGGGAGAAAAAATGTCTACAAAATTGTATGAAGGGAAAATATGTATGAAATATTTTTATAAAGTTGTTACACAAATTCTTACACCTAAAACAACAATAGTCCAGTAATAATGTAACTTCACCTCACACAAATTGCAACAAAAGCAAACTCAATGGATTTTGTGTCCTCAATATGTTCTGAATGAGAGAAAAAAAGTCTACAAAAATTGTATGAAGGGAAAGTTTTGAAATATGGGCATATTGTATATCGTTGGAAAGGAAATTTCATGATGATGGCTTTTTTATCATCTTTAGTTTATGACTAAAAAGGCGTTTTTGGCAGGATCATATTGAGGCGATTTTCAAAACTTTCCCATCATATAATTTTTTTAGACTTTTTGTCTCATTCAGAACATATTGAGGACACAAAATCTATTGAGTTTATTTTTGTTGCAATTTGTGTGAAGTGAAGTTACATCATTACTGGACTATTGTTGTTTTAGGTGTAAGAATTTGTGTAACTTAATAAAAATATTTCATACATATTTTTATTCCCACACACAAAGAAAAATGCAGTCACTAGCACTTAAAACAAGACTTGTTCACATAACTTAAAATCTTTTGTTGTCATACTCCAAACCAATATGTAAAATTAACATTGCCCTACCCTGATTTGAAATCACAACTGACTGAGGCAGCTATTTTATTCAATCTCATTGTATTTGTTTATCTTGGCAAGACTGCTGACGTTTCAGTGATGTTATCCAGTGTCAAGGCAAAATGTGGCCGTTTCAATTCTCTCAATTTGGGGGTGCTTGATCCTCACTTCATCCAGCTAAACTAACAAGTCTTACATATCTATGGAAATTTATGTTAGATATATGCAAGGGATTATTTCATTCTAATAAATAAATAAATAAATACATTTATAAAATTAACATTTCCCTACCATGATTTGACATCACGACCAAGTGATTGGCAGCTGGCTCCCTTACCGACTGAGCCAAACTGACAAGTCATGCATATATACAAATTTATTTATTATATACAATACAAAAGTTGCAGTAATCAGTCGGAATAGAAGTAAGAGTGTAGTTTGACCCAGCAGCAGCCAGGCTTGTTATGTTGGCTGTGTAAATGAAGCTCTTTCTTCTATGCGTAAGAATGGAAGATTTTTTAATATTAATCATGGGCTGCATGCCAATGCAAATGCTACAACAATACTGCACGCATATGGTACGAGTCTTTTGAATACAATAAACAAAACTTCTACTGTTATCGATTTTGAAAAGTAGGTGACTGGATTTTCATGCGACAATCTAGGATCCTTAGACACTGCTAATAGTGGTTAGTGGTAATCTTTACTTTTAACGTCTTAAATTCCATTATTCCTCAACTATAAAGGGAAGTAATACAAATTTAAAAGTTAAGAAAGCCAAAAGGCAATATGAAATAATCATCTCCAGGTTTTGGAGATAAAAAGGGCACAATGTAGGGAAGGTGATCTGATTATAAAGTTTCAACACCCTAGCTCACTCTTTTTAGATCGAGAGGAAAAAGAATTGCAGGATCCGACCAAAAATTTAATGAAAAAATATCTCAATCGAAAAACATCCTTGGATCCACCCCAAAATGTCATCAGTTCTTCCTTAGCCCATGACCAACCGTTCGACAAAATTTCATTGAAAACTTTTGGAGATATTGTGGGGACAAAGGTGATTTTAGACCAAAATGATTTAGACAAAACTGATAGATGAAAGTGCTGTACCCCGTTAACTAGCTAGTCTAGCAGACCCTTATTATTGTGTAGCAAGTTCAATCCTCACTAGGTGTCCCATACTTGTGGCCTTGTAAACATCTACAATCTGGGATCCTTTATACTTTTTATGAATGTAGAAGATCTAGCAAGCATTTAATTCTAAACTTAATGCAATGGTCTTTCAGGGCTTTTAAAAGGCATATCTTGGTCGGCTTACATCATTTTATCTTATTCTTTCCATCTTCTTATTGAGTTGCACACCACCCCAGGTTTCTTATGATACCAGGGTTTCAATTTCATTAAAAACATTATTAAAACATCTTAAAAGTATAAAGGACCCCGGCCGAAAATGGTTGAAAGAGGGAGAGAGAGAGAGTAGCAATTAGTTGTTTTTTTTGTTTATTAGGACCGTTAACTCCGAGATAGTCGATTAAAAAAAGATTTTAAACATTTTTTTAAATTTCTTTATTTGAACCATAAAATACTTAAAAACGTTATATATTTTCAGTAATTAGGTTCAGCAGTTCTAAAGTTCAATATCTTTTGCATGTTGACATAATTATTTACATATAAAATGTAAACAAACAACTGGATCGACCATAACTCACCATTTTTCAATTCCTGGGGTTTTGTCAACCATTATAGCCAAATTTCAGCAAAATCGGTCAAGATTTGAGAAATTTTCCCAATTGTAAGCAAACAATCGGATCAGTCATAACTCACTATCCCCCAGGTAGAATCACTCCACAAGCCTAGATACAAAATTTCATTGAAATATATTAAGGAATAACAAAGTTATCCAATTCAGAAAAAGGAGATGACGATGACAGACACCTATAGCGAATGATAGTCCCCAGCTTTTTTTTCCACCGGGGACAAAAAGAAAAAAAGTTTTCATGCATTATTTGCATATGTGATATTTTCAGTTAAATTCAAATCTTACTTTATCTTTAATTCAAGACACACAAGAACAAAGAAACCTTCTTCACACTCAAGACAGTCTTACTTACTCCCCCACTCCACCCAAAGTGTCTAGACAAACCTTCACTCAATAACCCTACCTCAAGTGTCTCGACCAGTGGTTCACAGAGTCCCGGTCACATTCCTCCTCTTTGTATTTATTTCCATTTCAGAGGGCTGTATTATAATGAAAACACGAGTACACTTCTTCCGTTGTCATAAAAGATTTTGTAAATTTATTTTTTCACCATGAGAGAGAAATCAAAACATGTGAATTTGCGTAACAAAACCAGCTATGGCAGTGGTTCTCAAGAGTCCAAGGTCACATTCCTTGCCTTGCAATTCCAGGTTTCCTGGTCATGGTTGACATGGAAGGAGTTGGGAAAGGCCTTTATCCAGCAGTGGACCAGAAATGACTGAT
Organism: Architeuthis dux; assembly: GCA_006491835.1. Lineage (NCBI taxonomy): Eukaryota > Metazoa > Mollusca > Cephalopoda > Oegopsida > Architeuthidae > Architeuthis > Architeuthis dux. Next base: position 653,427 of record VCCN01003609.1, on the reverse strand, counting down.
GATGATACTTTCCATCATAAGTTCCTCCCTTGACTGAAATCCCCCCCCCCCCTAGGAGCCAAATGGTTTTAAGAACCACTGGTCTAGATGAACCCCCACTCATAGGCTTTCTATAGCATCTTGAGCAAACAGCAAAAAGGAACATAAGAAAGTAGACCATTCCATCTACCTGGGACAATGAATTTCCATAAAACCCTCAAAAGAAGAAATAAAACAAAGAATCACTGTTGGATGTCAAGCTTTCAGCCGAGCAAGCTCAACCTGAAGAACAAGAACATTAGTATTAAAAACAAAGGATCTACAACAAATCCATCCTCTTGATAATCACCTATGAAGCTGAAACATGGAACCTAACCAAAAGACTGGCTCTCAAACTGAGAACCCTTCAACATGCAAAAGAAAGAATCATGCTTAAGATCACAAGGCAGCATCTTATATTAGGGAAAAAACAGGAGTCGGAGGTATCATAAAATCAATTAGAAAACTCAAATGGCAATGGGCTGGCCATGTTGCAAGAATATCAGACAACCACTGGACATCTTGACTCACAACTTGGATCTCCAGAGATCATATGCGAAACTGTGGCTGGCAAAAATAAGATGGCGTGATGAACTAGAGTTCAGAAAGTATTGGCTCCGTGACGCCCCATGACCGAGAGGTCTGGTGAATATTGGGGAAGGTCTATGTCCAATGATGGACGTTAAAAGGCTGATGATGATGATGATGAAATGTTGGGCTATATATTAAAATGATCCAAATCAGAATTTTAAACCATTTTGCCAAGTTTAAGAGACGTGACACCATCTGATAATTACCTCCTCAGTTCACAAGCCAAACAAGAAAGCACTCAGAAAGTGTATACCTTTGCCAACACCATTGTCATGAAAAACTGACCAATTAGGTTACAGATCCCAGAATATGTCATGACAAAAGCTTGTAATAATTATTCATCAGAGACATATTATCAATAGTTTGAAAAACAACTATAATGCAGTTTATCGTATTTATTAACAATACATTTCCATTGTGATGATGTCATTACTGTGTTATTACATCTGAAAAGCCGAAAAATCTTATCTCTGTTAGGTATCACTCCCACTACGATTGTCGAGACAACATCTCCTCAGTTTTAGAAGCTTGGGACAACAACGAGAATAAACAGGACCATGCTGGCTATTTAAAAGCATGTATGTAAACATTAAGGGGAATTGAATTCCAATTGCCTAGTAAAGCGGACTGTAATCCCTTGAGGTAACCAACTAAAACTTGGCTTTGTGTTGAACTGGTGAAAACGCGATTTTGTGTCGACTTATGAACACCCAACCAATATTAAACCCATATACTGTGGCGGCAGTATACAACAATTTTGCAATGTTAACAAGATAAAAAGAAATTCCTGAATCCACCCCAAAATTTAATCAATTATTCCTTGGCAGATGGCCCACCCTTCTGCAAAACCTCATTGAAATTCACAAAGAACCTTTTGAGATATTGTGTGGACAAACAAACAAATCTGGGTGAATAAATAACCTCTCGCCATTAAGTTGGACAAGGTAATAAGTGATTTGTTTCCTATAAAAATAACTAAGCTTTTCATCATTACTTCTGCCGATAAAGTAGAAAAGCTCCCAATATAAACATTGTTGCAGCTGATAATAAACGCAGAAACAATCAAACTGTAAAGAATTTTAAAAGAATGCTACGACTTTCTCCAAAGATCTAACAGAATCAGGCAGTGTAGATCTGAAGGAAAAAAGAATATACAAGCCAAACATAGAACACACCAAAATTCTCTCAAACTAAAAAGGCAGCCACCAGATCAATACACTGTAATAATCAGTAACACAATTATATGTAGATAATCTGCAGGCAAATTCAGGTTTAGTAAACCTGATTATAGAGGTTGAATGAAATGAGTAGGTGGTAAAGAGCATCTCTTACTAGGGGAGGTATGGGTAGGATATCATATGATAGCCGAATCGGGGGAGTGTGTAGATGAGGATTCCTCTTACATAGAGTTACCAGATGCGAAAATGAAAAATGGAAGACAATCTATTCTGGAATCAATTGAAATGGAGAGCCCTTCATAATAAAACAAAATATAAGATATAAACGTTTATTACGAAGGAAAACATTGAAATAATCTCATTATTGCTGATACTACCAAATAGGTAGTATCAGCAATAATGAGGTATACTTTTTGGAGCTGGCTATTTTTAACAAAGGCTCTTCATTTGTTTAACAGATAACTGTAAAAATCCATGCACAATATATAATTGTACTGCGTCAGTGCTATCCATTGGTTGTAAAGGTGGGGTTTTCACAAAAAGCAGACTCATACACCAAGAATGAGATCCTTGTAAAGCATTGTAAACCAAAAAAGGAGGACATTTTAAAGGTAAAAGGGGGACATTATACTTCAATTGAAAAATGAGGACATGTCCTCCTTTTTGATACCATATGCTAACCTTCTTCTTACAGAGGGAGACAGTTGTTGAATCTTTTAGGTCGCGGTATATTCACCGACATGTAAAATACACCGAGATACAATTCACAGACATACATATTTACTGAGATCTTTAAACTTACAAAAAGGTTAAGAATTAAAAAGAATTTACTGGAACGCAAATATATTAAAGATTTAGCAATCGTTTGTCAGAGGGCCCATGCCGTTTTCAGCTATTTATGTACTTCTCAAACTGGTGATGAGAAAAAAAGTTAAAAACTGGTATAAGAATTATTTTTATTGTAATAAATATTTATACCATTATCCGTAAAAAAAAAAGAATGGAAAATTTTTCAATCTACAAATTACATTTTTAATGTTTAGAAACGGAGATGTTTGTCTTTGAAAAAGTTGTTTCCAGTGTAAATAAGGAATAAATAGATATTAAGTACGGAAAATGTTTTATTTAATAAAAGAATAGTTCTCTTTAACCATTGAATAAAAATTAACATTTTTTTATACCCTTTTAAAAATTTAGACATTAAGTACCTGGCAGGGTGGATAATTTAGATATTTTTAAATTTTGATTTTTCAAATTTGTGAGTCCAGTGTTACAGATTCAGATGATTTTTTAACTTTGATTTTTCAAATTTGTGAGTCCAAATTTCAATGTTTTTTTTTAAATTTTCAAATTTGGGAATCCAGTGTATCCAATTTAGATAATTTAAAATAAAAAAAAATTTGAATTTTAAAAATTTTTAAAAAAATATCTAAATAGGCACACCTGTGAGGTTAGTCTTGAACTACATGTAAACAAATCAATCCAGGTATCTAGTGCAAGTCATGTTTTTCTTCTTTACCTTCTTGCAAAAGACAAACAACAAACAACACTGCTTCCTGGATAATCACATACTTTTAGGGGTTAGGAATTTTGCATACACTAAATGACATAATTGTACCTAAACTCTAAATGGCTGTTCATAACATATACACAACAGATTGTGCCTGAGTGAGGCTGAATAAGTGGTGCCTGAGTCAGCAATGACCAACCAAGAAGTCCCTTGTATACTTGATTGGATTTGGTTTTTCAAGATTTGGCTCGAGTAACTAGAATCTACAGCAAGGACCAGATATTGACTAAAACCTTACATAAAAAATAACATGGTTTTATGACAGTGACTGACTGACTGACTGCAAAACAAAATTTTATGTAAATTCTCCTGTTTCAAATATCAAAAGTTTTGAATTGTTGCATTATGAGCCATTATAAGTCCACTGCTGGACAAAGGCCTTTCCCATCTCCTTCCATGACGACCTATCTTGTGCTAACCTCTGCCAAGTCTTACTGGCAAACCTTTCTATCTTGTCCATCCATCTTGTGTCCGGTCTTTTCCTACTTCTTTTACTTCGTTCAATCGGTTATATAAGTGGGAATCAATTTTAATGGTTCATTACAAGCTGTACTGCTGGTTTCACATACAGATTTTCATAATGAATATTTGAATGTTATTTCTAATTATTTTTTATACATCTAGTTCCTGTGCTGTTCTGTGAATGGCTGGCTGGTTTATCAAATGAATGTCCGTGGTTTATGTGGGCGTTTTGTATTTATGTAGTCATTAATCTTGTATTTAGTTCTCTTCAGATCATAACTAAGGTCTACAAGGATATTGAGGCATAAGTGTGTCACATATCCAATATTTATATTTATATATATATTATTATATATATTGATGGTGGTGGGGGGTCACTTTGATATCCCCCTAGACTGGTTCAGGGTGGAGAAGATGTTAACATGATCCCTTTCAGAGGGAGCACGTTAACATGATCCCTTTCATCATGATAAAAGGGATCATTTTAATATCCTTTACCCCACCAGATTGATTTAGGTGGGAGGATGTTAAAAACCAGTATACATTAGAACCAATGGCTGACAACCGTCATTCTTCCTCTGCTTGTGGGGACCTTGCTTATTATAACAAAACAGCCTTTTAAAATATAACTGTAACCAATGATTGAAATGGGTTTTGGGAACTTAGTATATGGTAAGGCTTGGTTTTGGGAACTAGGTATATGGTAAGGCTTGGTTTTGGGAACTAGGTAAATGGTAAGGCTTGGTTTTGGGAACTAGGTAAATGGTAAGGCTTGGTTTTGGGAACTAGGTAAATGGTAAGGCTTGGTTTTGGGAACTAGGTAAATGGTAAGGCTTGGTTTTGGGAACTAGGTAAATGGTAAGGCTTGGTTTTGGGAACTAGGTAAATGGTAAGGCTTGGTTTTGGGAACTAGGTAAATAGTAATGTCTCCATTAGGAGACACTGAACATACAAAAAAACATGGAAATTGAGAAGTAGGTATATGCCATAACTCGGGTACCCCCCCCCTCCATCCCTGACCATAACCCTCTTATTAAAGGAATATCTACAAGAATTTTTGTGCTGTGACAGATTTGGTGATAATGCATACAAAGATTTACATATATTTATACGAGTGAGCAATATCTCTAACCTTAATAAGGTAAACAATAATACACTTGAATTAAGTTACTTTATTAATAATAAAGTAACTTAATTCATGTGTATTTCCTAGTTTTCTTAACTTTCCCTATGATTTACAATTAAACATAACAGACACTAATAAAAACTTATAATGCAGGTCTGTTATACTTTTGCTTTTTAAAAAACTAGCTGAAACCCACCCCATCAAGCAGTTTCCAGCTAGTGTACTCTCCTTCAAAGGGTCAGTAGAACTCTATAGCCAGCTCAGGCTTCTACAAACTACAGGATGTTTACGTCCTGTGGTCCAATCACAGTTCAGCCTTACTGTCGGAACATTCCCGAAAAGGGGCGGCAGACCACCATAGCTAGCTCAGGCATCTGTCAGGAGAAGTCGCACTTCACCTTAAAACTTCATTACTCAGGCTGGAGGGTTACTCCGCACACAGGCCCTGCCGTCTATGGTCCTAATGCTGTGGAAAACACTCCCCAAAAATCTTTGTTTGCAAAGCCAAGCGATTCATTCATATGTATATTGAACGGAAAGTAAGGGTTCAGTTTAGCATTATAGATACATTGTAAATAGAACCACCCTCTTAAATCATTAAATAGATTTTTTCTCAAACTTTTTACTTTAAAAAATTCCCTTAGGTCCATATAGTATGCATGTCAAATTTGATTGCACTGCGCCAATGTTTAAGGGGGGAGGGGCAGACAGACAAACAGAGCTAGTTGTTTTATATAAATAGAAGATAATAGAATGTATATTGAACATAAAGTAAGGGTTCAGTTTAACATTATAGTTACATGTAAATAGAAGCCCCCTCTAAAACCCCTAAAAGATTTCTTTTTGAAAAACCAAATAGTTGTTCCCCTAGGTCCACTAAGATATATAAATTTGGTTGAGCTGTGCCAATGTTTATGGGGGGACAGACAGACAAACAGAGCCAGTTGTTTTATATAAGATTAAATACAGATAAAAAAAAAATCAATTTTCTGGTAAGTATTAATTACTTAACCAATTACTTACTGGGTCAACTAGTAACAATAAATTCAAAGTCAATAGAACATTTTAGAACAGTTCAGTTTGTAAGATGCAGTGTTTTTTTTTTATCTATCCATATAGTCCATCTTTATCTACTATGCTGAAAGTGAATCTGGTAAACCAAAATTAAACAGAGATTAACGATTACCTCAAAAACTAATTCTGCTAACCCTATCAGTTTTATTCAGAAAATTTATTTGTGGGTCTTCCTTAAATAAAATCATAAAAATGTGTAAAACTTGAACAAATAAAAATGAAATTTTTAAAGTTGAACAGGCGGATATAATCCCCAAAACTACACAATCCACCAATGTTCTCCTACAATTCAATGAAGGAAGAGCACAAAACTAAACATATCTCATACCCAAGGATAGAACATTTTATTTTAGTGTGAAATAAAGTATACAATTTGTATATACAAGTACACATCATAACATCTCTTTTTCCACAATGTCTAGGGCCTTAAACCTTTGCAGTAGTGTAATAAACATCATAAATCTTCTTAAAATCATTTGCATCTGTTGATAGCACTACATATTCTGGTAATCTATTCAAAGTCCCACCACTCTATTGTTAAAAAAGAATTTTCTGATATTCAATCTACTTCTACCTTATATGTGTGGCCTCTTGTACCCCCTTCTAGTAAGAAATACATCAGCGTTTACTACTTCTAAACCACACATAATCTTGAACATTTCTATTAAGTCTCCCCAAGCTCTCCTATTTTCTAACACTTTTAGCCTATCCTCATAACTCGTACTTTTTAATTTCAGTACTAACTTAGTTGCTTGTCTCCGGGCTTTTTCTAAAAGATTTTTATCTCTCTCCAAGTACAGTGACCAGGTCTGTGCACAGTACTCGAGGTATGGATGGACATAAGTCTTATATAGTATAAAGGAATGAGTCTTTGTCTATATATGAAAAGGCAATGCCTTTGATTCACTACTCTATTACCACCTGATTATGCTCAATATTTTGTTCCTTCAAATATTTCTAATGTTTGTTCACTTCTGGGGATTATGGTCCACAAAGATTTTCAATATTTTGTTCCTTCCAGTTCTTCTAATGTTTGTGGACCATTAGCCCCAGAAGTGAACAAAGACTTTCAATATTTTGTTGCTTGCTTTTTAATATCATTAACTCTTAGCCAACCAATGGTATACATGTCAAACAAGTTACACTTGGAGGCACAGTGGCCAAGTTTGTTTAAAAAAATATTATTCTCGATTAAACTGAACAGGTGTTTTTGCTTTCCATCCCTATTAATATTTGCATCTATCTTAGAAGTCCCTGGAAGGGTTAAATATTTGCCAAATGAGGTAACAATGTCACTAAATTAACAAGAGTGTCAGTCATCTTATAATTTTGTCTAAAATAAAAATCCAATTTTACAAACTTTCTGCTTTACGAACATTAAAATAAAATTTTAAAGTAAAAAAAAAAAATTTAAAAAAAAGAAGAGAATTTGCCACCCGTATCTTTCGGCCACGTAAAATGGAAAATTTTGTAGTGTATGAGTGTTGATTGCATGGCATTAAGCCCTGTGTCACTGCCAATAGCCACGCACAGCCACCGGGCCTGTTGCCATGTGTCTGTGCTGAGTGCTCGTTTCATGAAATTGTGATTGTCTGCTAAAAAACAATTTGCTGCTACATCTGTATCTTTCGGCCAATGCAAAATGGGAAATCTTGTATCGTGAGTGTTCATTGCCATGGCAATGAGCCCTGTGGCTCTCCGCACTGCCACAGAGCTTGTTGCTACGCGTGTGTTTTGCTTGTGAAGTTTCTTAAATACAATCATCCTAACATCAAAGTGATATTTTGGCCCCCAAACACCACTTCCCTTTTGCAGCCAATGGACCAAGGAGTCATTGCAACATTCAAGGCTTACTATCTCTGTTACACGTTTGAAAAACTTATTGATACAACTGATAGAGAAAGTGGGCTGTCAATTCAAGAATTTTGGAAAGATTGCAACATCTTAGATGGAGTAAAAATAATAAAAATAAAAATGGGAAAAAAAAAAAAAAAAAAAAAAAAAAAAAAATCAGTAAAAAACATGAAAGGAGTTTGGAAAAATCTTTCCCCTCAATTTTTGAAGGGCTTGACGAACTTACAAAAATTGTGCAAAATGAAAGTGAGGCCATCATAAGCTTCGCTAACCACATGAATTTTGAAATTTCAAATGATGACATTAATGAGTTGCTTAATGCTGATAACGAAGAAATAACCAATGAAGAATTGATTGAAATGGGAAAATTTGAAGAACAAGATGAAGAAATCACTGAAACCACTGCTCACTGCTTAAGTTTAAAAGGACTAAATGAAGATTTTAAACACATTAAAAAGGCAATCGAAATTTTTGAATGTGAAAATCCAAAATATGAAAGAAGGACAAAAGTTGTTTCAGATTTAATGAATGTAGTATCTTGTTATCATGAAATTCCTCTTGAAAAGAAAAAGGATTCAACAAAGCAAATAACACTTGAATCGTTCATTAAAAAAAACAAACGATAACCTCTTCCTCCTCCTGTTGTAATAACAGGAAGAGGAAGAGACCGCGTCATCATCATTGAAAGATTGATTTAAGGAGATTAACACATTGTTAGTTTTATGTTGTTTTTTATGCATTTTATGTTCCTTCTAATTTTCTATATGTACTTTATTTCCTTTTCTTATTAAAATAATTGTTTGAACATTGTTTTATTATTCTTTATTTATAAAGCAATTGAAAGATTTTATACATAATTTTTCTATGTCAGAACGTAACCCTATTTAATGCATAGTTTTCTACGAATAATTATACCTCATTTTACAAACTATCATTAGGAACGAATTAGTTCATAAAGGCGAGCTATACCTGTATATAAAAAAGTAAAAACTTACGAAAGTTATCTTTTCCTTATCTGAATATGTACTCAAATTCTTGCAATGTTTTTATACAGATAGTAGTCATAGCAATTTCTGTCATGAATTATAAACACTACTGTATGTATTCATGTTGCAAGCCTCTATTTTTCATATGCGAAAAGCATGAATACTTTATTTTCATGTATAAGGCAATTCCCTCTTTACTATGCATAGAAGGTGTGAAGGGATCTGTTTTCAGTTTGTGTGATAAGTCTTATTTTAAGAACATTTTAGAAGCTGCTTAAGAGGGTGTAATATGAAGGTTTCTGTCATGAAAAAATGTCTGCTACCCATATATGCGGGGTGGTATGTAAATTAACAATGCAGTTGTTCTAGCGAACCAAAAGTAGTCATATATGCAGGCTGGCCATTTGTGAAAGGAGCTGTTTTAGAAGGAGGCCGTTATAATTGTTACTTTGATGAATACCAATTGACAAAATATTATGCTTGTGTATAATGCGAACCAGAGGAAGAGGGGCACGAATGGGGGTATTCACACCTGGGCGCAGGTTTGAAAGGGCGCAAAATTTCCTCTGGCCTATAATGCCTGTTAATCAATAATCATGCCCTCCCCTAGGATATCAGCCAAATGCCCCTTGGCGCTGTCTTTCCCCTCCGGATGATGAGAACCCTTGTTACGCCACTGATGCAAACCTTCCATTTTGGCTTCGGATTTTGATGATTTTGTTTTCCGTGCTGGTAACCATTATGCCACTCTGCACCTCCTATTTTACTTGAATAAATACTGTAAATTTTCAACAATGTACCAGACTATTTATCTGGCTTCCAGAAAACCAGAATTACCAGAAAACCAGCTATTTTTTAAACTGGCTAGCTTTGAATCTTTTGGGCCTTGTAGTAATTTGCTGCTTGGCCACTCTTTGTTTTAATTTTTGTGGCGTGGTTGAATTGTTTTCAGATAAAGATTAGTGGATTAATATTGATTAAACAGACCCTGTTTTTGAAGCGGATTAACAAGTATATGTTATAAACAGTTACGTTCTTTACTTTTCTTCATTTATTTTTCATCATATATCTCATATTCTATATTCTATTTCTTAAGAATTTTAATGGATTAATAAAATTCAAACAGACCCAGCTTAATTTAGTGTTAATTATTTATCTGTTAAATAGGATTTTGTTTTTTACTTTTCATTGTTTATTTTATATTTTAAGTAGGTATATATTATGCCTTGGTCCAGACATCTGTAAAATCCAGATCTCCTCTGGTTCTAAGTTTACCAGAAAAATGGTCTGGTACTGTACTTCAAAGAGAAACATTGGCAAGATTCAAGCAAAATATGTTCATTTCTATTAAGAATGGAGTATATCATGATTTTGAAGCTCTACTAAAGTCGTCAGTTCTTTGCCCCTTTCACACGATATTGATCATTTCAAGTAAGACAAGGTTTTATCTAAATCTTTTTATATAAATACTGCCCACTCAGAATATGCCAGTTCAGTTTGTAAGATGCAGTGTTTTTTTATCTATCCATATAGTCCATCTTTATCTACTATGCTGAAAGTGAATCTGGTAAAACAAAATTAAACAAGAGATTAACGATTACCTCAAAAACTAATTTATTTTCTGGCAACACTACCAGTTTTATTCAGAAGATTTATTTATGGATCTTCATTAAATAAAATCATAAAAATGCAAAACTTGAACCTTAAATGTGTATCTGAAACCTTGTTTTAATCATTTTAAACAAGAATAAAAATAAAAAAACAATCCACCCATGTTCGCCAACAATTCAATGAAGGAAGACACCAGAACTAAACAAATCTCATACACAAGGATAGAAAACAGTCTCCAGATTGAGTTTATATTAGAAGACAAAAGAAGAAACTGGGATCAATAAGGCCTTGAGATACTGCAGAAAGGCACCAGAACATTATGAACAAATTATTTTAACATTTTAAAACATTTTATTTTAGTGTGAAATAAAGTATATAATTTGTATCTACAAGCACACATCATAATCATA
>VCCN01003609.1:585303-595394 GCA_006491835.1 Architeuthis dux | reverse complement strand
ATGAAATTTAAAATGTTGTCTTGTATAGAGTTAATTAAAACTTGCAAGTACAAGTTTCATAGGAAAAGATATGGTTTAGTGAAGTAGTGTATTTTTGTAGGAGAATGTATTTTTATAATGTATTTTGAATGAATATGATCTTCATATCTTCATTTTTGAAAATCTTGTCAGTTAAGCAATGGGGGAGGTCACCATTTTGGGGCTGTGCTTAGGGTATCAAGTGGATTTAATCTGGGCCTGGTCTTTGTGGAATGTCTGCCTTGTGTATCTTAGGAACGCCATATATAAATGGTAGTTTACTGTAATGATGTACCAACTGTTTGTACTCTTTAGAAATAAAGTAATCCTTGTTATTTAATCCTTATTGGGGCAAGTGACTATATATGATCACCCGAGGACCCGTCAGCCACATACAAATATTGTAACCACAAAGACAACATAATCCGCACCAATGTGGTCTGCAAGCTTTGCAAAGTACACTTGTGCTTGAACAAAGATAGAAACTGTTTTGAGGCATACCACACCCCATTAAGTTAGTTTGTTTTTGGACCGCATAATAAAATTTTAAAATCAACCCGGAGATGTTATTTTTTTTGTCAATATCAATTTTTTGTATCTATTTATTTTATTGAATGTTATTCTTTAATTCTATGTTTTATTCAACTGTCTACTTTAATTTTTCTATATTTTCCATTTTTGGTCACAGCACCAAATATGATCATTTCATCAGAGAGGGTTTTGCCCCCATAAACAAAATAATTTCAGAAAGTTGGCAACTGAAAATATCTTGTAATTAGGTCTAGTTTAACATAAAAAAAGGTTGTTTGATATCTAAAATATTTTTAGGGCTGCCCAATAAAGGGTTAAGATCTGACACAGTTTCTCCTCGAAGAAGAAAAAGTCATTTGTTTGTCCATTACCTGAATTTCCTTTGTCTGCTGCTATTATAACCTTTTGGTATTTTTGTAGACATCTAAGTGCCAATTTCTCTTCCCAGGTGATATTTCATTGGAGTGGTGTTATATTCTCCAAAGTCTGCCTCACCTTCCATCTTAATTCATTCACCTGATATTTAGAGGTCACTTCCTCTAGTGAGGCTATCAAGTCCAAATAAGGTATTCTCTGGTTGTCGATTGTGAACCCAAAGCATCACTTCTAGTTGCTTCCCATAAAGAGAAGCAATGGGAATGCAATTAAAAAAAGGTTTTAGACAGAGGTTTGTTGTGATTAATTAAGACATTTAGGGCTAGGGTTACTCATTCAATAGAGCAATTGTTACTCGTAATAAATGATATCTTTGCCTCTCGTTGTTTCCCGTATTTTATCACAACCTGTAATGTTATTATTGATGCGAGACCTTTAAATTAAGTTTGTCATTTATTTTAATTTGTATGTTTGTGTATGTGCGAGAGATTGAAGACATATGTATGAGTGTGTGTGTGTGTGATTTTGTATGTGTGTTTATACTAATGTCTGTATGGGTGGTTATAAACCAGATAGCAGTTTGGACACTTCACACGTTAAGGAGACCCTCAGTAGACAGCAAATCATAGGTCAAATGACCGATACGGCGGAGAGAGATACTAGATTGATGCCCTGATTTGGTCATTAGTACATCTGGGAAGTTACCCCATGCCGTGTGACAAACGCATTTAGGGTCGATTATGAATTTGGCGAGTAGAATTTGAAAATGAGTTAGCGCGGATCAAAGGTCCATTTAAAGAAAGGTGCCATCGGGAATTTTACGGAAAGACATCCTGCGGCGAATGGACAGCGGAAAAAACATGTTAAGATTTTGTGTTATTAGTCCCACTCTTTCACTAATATAAAGGGGGGGGGGGGATTTCTGGAACCCCCACCCCTTTTTTCTTTCAAAAATATACTTCTATGACCTTTTTAATGCTCTAGTGATTCTTATCCCGTCATGATTGGATGTTATGTTTTTATGAAAAGCTTGTTTCTCTTCTTCATAGGATCTTTGAAGGTGGTTTGTTTGTTTGTTTTGTTTTGTTTAACGGCACATCGACCCTTGGTGGGTCATTTAGTGCTGAATTCAGTAGGGGAGCGGGGATCCCATGTCCCCGTGACTAGAGACTTGAGAATCCCAAATCCCTGTCACTGAGACAAATGCCATGAGGACCGGGATAAGGGGGTTGGGTGTAGATCCCAAAAGCTACTCAAAGTAGAGCATTGCTATGAAAACGTAAGCCGAAATGGTGCGAAACGATTGATTGTTTTGTTTAACGGCACATCGACCCTTGGTGGGTCATTTAGTGCTGAATTCAGTAGGGGAGCGGGGATCCCATGTTCCCGTGTCTAGAGACTTGAGAATCCCAAATCCCTGTCACTGAGACAAATGCCATGAGGACCGGGATAAGGGGGTTGGGGTTGGGTGTAGATCCCAAAAGCTACTCAGGACGAATCATGAGCATGCTAATGGTGATCACCTCCCAACCAGCTGGCCAAGATATCCTGTGCAACTTATCCCAGGACAATACCCGAGCATGCCACAAGGACCCCCAAAGGGCCGTGGTTCTCTGAACTTCGAGGCCATGCCGGTTTCGAAGAATAGATACTACACTTTGAACTTAGCCAAAAGGCCGTAAATTTCTTTATTCGCCTCCCCACCTTTGAAGGTGGTGTTTTAATCCTCAGATGTGATATATCCTCTCCCCTCACAGGAACATGCTCATTGCTGAATAATGTTTGCGTTCTTGCTGTTGATATTGCTCTTGAGCTTCAGACCTGGTTGGTATCAGAACGTTTTCTCAGTATTTACCCAAGAATGTTAAGTGATTGGAAAGATGAGAGATTGTGATAATTTTTCTGTCTTTCTAGCTAAGCCAGATGTCTGGCTTTAGGCTAGATTGTCCATCTTTTGGGCACTGCTGGCACCACCTGGTGCTGGACATTAATTTGCCATCCTTTCTGGGGGTTGGAGTGAAAAACTTATATAAATTACCTCAGATATACTTAAAACAGTGAGAAATGAGCCATAACATTAACGTTAATGTATCATCATATTTTTTATATATAGTTGCCATTGTTAACACTGCTGACGAGCCGTAATGTACAAGTCATATTGACCCTCTACGAAGTATTGACAATCTGCCCAAATCCTCATTTTCAGTCAGCAATGTCTTCCTTTGTGGAATTTGGGAGGGGCTACCCTATTCTCCATTCTATGAGAAAATTCAAAGATGCAGTCTACATCAGCTGGTCAGTTGCTTAAGTCAAGGCAATATTGATTTCAGCGTGGTGTGGTTCTCTTTGTTCAGCAGGAAAGGAATTGAGTTACATGGGTCTGGTTGCTATATTATCGACCATTTTCTGTCACCATCTTGTTTTGCAAAACATTTTTTTTTAAATAAAAATAAAACCCAAATTTTCTCTTCCCTAACAGATTATACACCTGAAGGCTGTAGAGTGGACCAGCCAAAATGTTGTCAAAGCAATATCACCAACACTAAGGAGTTCAATTGTTTGAACAAAGCTTAGAATGTTAATGACTCATCTCAAAGTTACAGACAACGCAGATGATATTGATCGTGCTTTAGTTTTCCCAAGGTTGAGAGAAAAATAAAAGAAAGTGTAAGATGATATCTTTTGATTGAAAATAATAGAAAATGTGTTATTTTCTTACTTTAAATAGTCAAACTACTATAATTTGTGACCTACTTACATACATTCCAAACTTATACAGATGGATCCACTTTGTCATTTAGATCTCTATCTTTCTGTTAAGTAGCTTGCTAAGTGGACAAATCCGATATAATTTTAGCTTTATTCAAATTAGTCAAGTGATTTGTTATAAGAAAGTGTTGGAACTGTCTTTTGTGCCTGGAATGATTTGAGATAAGACTAGAGATGGTTTTCTCGTCATGGCATCTGACCGGTGTGAGGTCAATTTGTTGTATAGCGGGGTGAATGTCCTGGACTTGGATAGAAAGGAAACTCGAAGACTTGCTTATAAAAATATCTGGACATTTTTATTACATAATATACATCTTTGTTGGCCGGAGAGTGAAGAGTGGGAGAGAGATGAGGAGAACCGCCAGTCTGTCCCCAACAGGGACAGCGGTCTTATGCCTTTCGGCTCCGCTGATGTCTGTCTCTTCTTTGAGTGTCGAGATTTCTGTCTGTCTGTTCTCGAATGCCTACACAGGTGTCATTCACCGGTCCCCATATCCTGTTTTGGACACTGATGCAATATAACTATTTCCGCACAGGTGTCTGACCCCAGATTGACCTTTTCATCCCAAGATATCATAACAAATTAACACTGATGGGAAGTCAGATAAAAGAACCAAATATAAATTTGGGGACAAACCATACCAGACAGAGACAGAGACAGAGAGTTCCCAGATATACATCCACCCAAGAATAAGCATGAAATTTACACATCTAGAAAGTGACATTATTCACACTCACACACACATACGAAAAGACTGACTAACTTACCTCTACTTACATGTGGCACTTTTCATCCCAGTATTGCTTTAGGTTTTGAAATAAGGAATCTCTTGATTTATCCAGAGAATAAATGAGAGATGTAATATTTTTTCTATACATTGTCTTTGCATTGTTATTCCAGGAGAGTATTAAAAAAAGGGTTACTTCTGTGGTCGTCAATGTTTTTTAGACCATACTTCTACCGCTAGAAGTTATCATCTGGAGATTTTTCAAGGAACAAGATGCAACTCTCATAAAAGACATAGCCTACCAACCAGAAACTACATAAGCACTTGTAGACTTTCAACACACATCACCAATTTGACTCCACAAGACGTACCACCACTGAATATATGACACTGTTCAATACCACTGAAAGCGACAATTTCTGATTTGGTTAACATTATAAGACAGATTTTTCATCTGAATTTACCAAAAACCATCTTTTTCTAACTGTATCGATAATAAGTTAGAATTAAAAAAATCAATTTAAAATTCAATTACAAAATTCAGTTGTTTAGACTTGGTCTTTTTTTGAAATCTAAAAAAGGTGTGATCAATGAATAAGTTATTTCTCTCACCATTTGTTGGGAAGTATCTACATGGCACACATGACCCACGTGGTATACATTGACCAATGGGTGAGCGTAAACAACCCCTGAAAGTTTCAATCTGCCTGCATCTTGAGTTTTCTGTTAAGCATCGCTTGAAGTAGACATGTGTAGTAGAAAGGGGGCGGCGGAAAAACACTGACACAGTTTCGATGCAAGGAGTCCAACGGCACGTCAATGCTGCAGCACCAGAATGTTTCCTTCAAGATGCACTTCCTCGCTTATCAACGGTAAACTATCACGAACTCCAAGCTGCTACATCATTCACAGTATAAGTCCCAGACACGATTGGAGCGTGGCTTCAAGTAGCGAGTCAAAAAGCAAACTGCAGAGCCCTCGCGGCCAGGGCCTGTTATAGTCAGCAACTCACCACATCCGGGTTGCTGGTGCTCAACATACGGGTCACCCACGTTCCACTTTGTCTATATATGTCGGTGACCTGTTTCATTTGGCTTTTGCTTGCTGTACCGCAAGCAGGTCATTTTCTCGGGTGAGTCTATTTCCACTTCGTCACCACATGTTTTTCTGAAGTGTTATAAAAATGGTTAGTTCAAAAACATGTTGCTATAATATAGAGTGTTGTATTCACTCAAGGGCAGGATTTTCAGCAAGTTTCTGCGGAAGGCCTTAATAGGGCATTTGGCCCCAAAAGGAGATCAGTTTTTCTTAGGGGAAGATTGACCCCAAAAATTGAATCGCTTCCTTCTTAGCCTATGGCCCACCCTTCCACAAAATTTTATTGAAATTGAAAATCTGTAGAGATATTTGGTGATGTGGACAAAATAGCTATGATGCAGGGGAAATAACTGTGCATGGATCAGCCCCAAAATTTAAATTTTGAGATTCTTGCATGATATTTGGTATCCCAGCCAATTTTGGTTCAGGTCTGTCGAGTAGTTTTCCGAATTATTAATTTCAATACCAATAGCTACAATGCAGGGAGATAATTGCATGGATCGGCCCCAAAATTTATATTTAAGATTACTGCATGATATTCGGTATCCCTGCCAATTTTGGTCAAAATTGACAGTGTAGTTTCCGAGTGTAGGACATATCTACAATGCAGGGGAGATAACTATATGGATCGGACCAAAAAACTTTATATTTGAGATCCATGATGATATCAGTAATTCCTACCAATTTTGGTCCAGATTGGCCGAGTAGTTTCTGGTTTATGATTTTTAGGACAAATAGCTACGATGCAGGGGAGATAACTATGG
Source organism: Architeuthis dux (assembly GCA_006491835.1). NCBI lineage: Eukaryota > Metazoa > Mollusca > Cephalopoda > Oegopsida > Architeuthidae > Architeuthis > Architeuthis dux. Next base: position 589,111 of record VCCN01003609.1, on the reverse strand, counting down.
ATCGATCACAATTTATATTTGAGATCCCTACATGATATTCGGTATCACTGCTAATTTTGATCCAGATTGGCCAAGTAGTTTCTCAGTTATGATTTTTAGGACAAATAGCTACGATGCAGGGGAGATAACTATGGATCGATCACAATTTATATTTGAGATCCCTATATGATATTCAGTATCACTGCCAATTTTGATCCGGATTGGCCAAGTAGTTTCTCAGTTATGATTTTTAGGACAAATAGCTACGATGCAGGGGAGATAACTATGGATCGATCACAATTTATATTTGAGATCCCTATATGATATTCGGTATCACTGCCAATTTTGATCCAGATTGGCCAAGTAGTTTCTGGGTTATGAATTTTAGGATAAATAGCTACGATGGAGGGGAGATAACTATGGATTGGTCACAATTTATATTTGAGATCCCTACATGATATTCAGTACCCCTGCCAATTTTGGTCAAGATCGACAGAGTAGTTTCCGAGTTTTAGGACAGGCCGGTATGTACCTAGTCCATAGCTTATTAGTAGGATATGAATTGTTTTACTAACATTTGTTAAGTACTTAAATTTTTAACATTAATTGCCCTTTAACTTCATGCAACATGATATCAGAAAAGTTCCAATTCCTGTTTATTATGATAGATTGCGGGGAGAAAACAAACCGAGACAGATATAATTACTAATATTTATGAAGTATCTGATTAATGTCCAATAAAAAAACAGTTAAAAAGGGGGTTGTAAACAGAGAAGCTCAAAATCTTTGGTGGAAATGCTAGTCTCCTAACCATCACTGGAAAAATAAGGTTAAGAAAGACAGGTCTGGTTAGTCACTCAATAGAAACCGTCATGTGACCAACATCTTTTAGCAGAAGGCCATGTTGGGGGTGATCAATTAAAAAATTGGAAAAGGGGTGTTCAATGAATAGGTTACTTCTCTTGCCTTTTATTGGGCAGTAATCACTAAAAAAAAGTCTGAATTTTCAAAAAAACAAACGTGAATGCTGCCGGACACAAACTAATGGATCAATTTAGCATAAAGCTCCATTGCAAATTGAACCCCCACTAAAAACATTGTTTCTCTTCTTCATAGGATCTTTGAAGATGGTTTGTTTGTTTTGTTTTGTTTAACGGCACATCGACCCTTGGTGGGTCATTTAGTGCCGAATTCAGTAGGATTTTCTGGACATAATAAGGAGTAAATGTTGAAATGTCTAGCTCCATTGGTGCAGCCTGTACACGTGATAGATAGCCAGCCAGACCAACTTGAAAACTGAAGAAACCTAAGTTGACAGGTTTGGTTGACTGTTTCTAATAAGGAAGTCCCTTCAAAACTCCTTAAAGATTATTACAAGAGACATGCAAGGTCTGTCTGTAAAGTATCCTGCCATTCTGAATATCTCGAGAACTGGTTGCGCAGCCTTGATGTAACTTGGCAACCAATCAGAGGGGCCCTTATTGCACATGCATGGACAGACCCTCCCGTGAGGTTTCTCAGTCAGCAGTGAGACATCATTGATTGAGTTTGTGTATTGTATGTCCATCACATTCACAATGACCAAGAAAGAAAGTTATTATTCATGCCTCATGCAGGGTTTTGGCAAAATATTGTATAACCCACGTCTGTCAGCCCCCACCCAAAGTCCAGATGTGGCTCCCTGCAACTTCTGGCTTTTCCCAAAGAGTTTTCAAACGGTGGATGAGATTAAGGAGAACGTGACGAGGCAGCAGATGGCAATCCTGGAAGAGGACTTTGCAGACTTTTTTGAAAAGTGGAGATGACGCCGAGATAAGTGTGTGAGATCCCAAGGGGAGTACTTTGAAGAGGACTAAGGTACCATTGCCCTAGGTAAGCTATTTTTTTTCGTTAATATTAAATGGTTGGATACTTTCCAGACAGACCTCATACACCCAAAGGTTGTAGAGCAAACCTGTTGAAAGCTTGTGATCAAAACAACAGACACTCATCTGAATAATTCATAGAACTATATGATAATTATAATGACATTTATTATCGAGAGCCTATATTTGCCCGGCGCCAGTGTGAGCGGCCTAAATTGTAAATTTAGCAGTTGCTCACACCGGCGCCGAGCAAATACAGGCTCTCACCAATAAATGTCATTATAATTATCATATTCTGTCAGATACAAAATTGTCCATCATTTGATTTCATAGAACTAGATCAGACAGAAAGACAGACAGACAGACAGACAGACAAGGCGAAGAATGGTCTCTGATGGTTTTGTCATACAAAGTAAATAATATACATAAATATAAAAAAACTGTTTTATTAAAAATATCGATGATTCTTAGAAGATGTGACAAAATTGATAAAAATATCAAAATCTGTTAAAAACTCAAAATAAAAATTCATTGTCAAGTTCATCCGTTCAATAATGATTTGACATCAGCAGGAAGTTGAAGTGACATTGCCAGAATTTACAGGTGACAGTCTCTGGATATCTGATAAAATCTGAAAGAACAGATAAGTTATGAATTTAAGTCAAGCAAGATTATCGAGAGCAAACAATTTTACTGAAAAATAATTCATAATACAGAGGAAGCTGTTTATTACAATCATGGACAATGATATCAAACGGTTATTGTTATCAAAAATCAGTCTGTCCAAAACACTTCATTTGAAATGAATTAAAAATTATATTAAAATATTTATATTAATCATATTAATTTTTTATAATGTAAAGTTGTTTATAGCAATGAATGTGAACAAGCCTGGCTGCTGAAGGGTCAAACTTCACTCCTACTTCTATTCTGACTGAAGATGATTACTCATACCTGCCAAGTCTCATGAATTCTTCGTGAGACACACGCATTCTGATAGAAAAATATCTATTTTTATCGAACTTTAGAACTCAGATTTTAAAAGATCACATACAAAACTTTTAAAACATATTTTAAATAGACTTCTAGACAACACTTAATTTATGTAGTTGATATGCCCTGAAAAGCAATTTTAGCCAATGTTGGATACATAATTTTCAGACTCCACGTGCAAATTGGTCAGATTCCGGTCAAATAACACTACGGTAGGATTAAAAATTTGGCCGTCTGTGAAGGCAAAGTAGAAGCAGGTAGCAACCGTTCAGAAGGCAAATGAATAAAATAATTTTATAAACAGATAGTATCAAAACAGCAAGTTCACGTAGCTAATAAACATTGGTCGTAAAGCATTATGAATATTTTCTGTTCAATCAGAAGTGCTGCTAAAGACTATTTAAACATGTTTTAAATAGACCTCTAGACAACGCTTAATTTCAGTAGTTTATATGCCCTGAAATGCAATTTTAGCCAATCTCAATACATAATTTACATTGGAGAGGGGGGGGGCACACGATTCTCACTCATTCTTAAAATTGAAACTTGACAGGTCTGGATTACTGCAACTTTTTTATTGTATATATAATAAAAAAATTATGAAAATATATTTTTTTAGTATAAATGTATTTATTAGAATGAAATAAGCCCTTGCATATTTGTAAGATTAATTTTGTAGATATGTAATACTTGTCAATTTAGTTCAGTCGGTAAGAGACCAGTTTACCAATCAGTTGGTCATGGTTTCAAATCACAGTACGGGATTGTTAATTTTTGCTCCCCTAAATTTGGTGAGGATTGTTCTTGTTATGGTAGAAAAACAAAGTCGACTTGGACTTGGGTTTGGGTTTGACAATTGATCCAATTTTTATACCCTTTGCTAAAAGACCCTGTCTCAAAGTGATCATATAAGTGGCTTCCTCTGTATGTACAGTATCGCCCATAAATGAGTACACCCTACCACTATTTTA
>VCCN01003609.1:531463-547199 GCA_006491835.1 Architeuthis dux | reverse complement strand
ATCCCTCTGCTTTTATTTCGAAAAATCGCTATTAAATGAAGGTAAAAATCGAAGTTCCAATGTGTTTTTTTTTCTTTCTTATAAACATATTTTTGCTCCCATTAAAAAAAATATTTTCCTCAAATTTTAATGTGAAATAATTTGATATTTTTTTTGTTGAAATCAAAAGAAATGATTTTGTTTATTTTTTGGTAAAAATCAAAGAAATATACCATGTTAACTCCTTTGTTTTTATTTTGAGAATAACCTCCTTTGTCATTGACAGCTTGGGAAATTGAATTAGCATCCAATTATATGAAAATTGTTTGACACAGTAGTATTTTATTCAATTTAGTAAAGTATTATATGTATATTTTAAAAATCATTCATATTATAAGTTGTGTATATCAACGTGATAAAGTACAAAAATAAAGATTTCTTGTCACATGCATTTAGAGTTTTCCCCCTATTTTCTAAGAACTAGAAACACCATTGCCCACATGCCAATGATCTGGCCAATAAGAAGACCCCATTTTTTGGGGGGGATGCCTTTTATCAGCCAAAATATACAGTAAATTTTTCTTTTACTTACAATCCATCCTGAACTGTATAGCGTAAAGGAGAGTTTGAATCATCAAGGAATTGGGGAATATTCTCCATAAATTGCTCCCACATATCTCCAGGGTCTAATAAAGTCTCTAATTTCTTGTATGCACTTATGGGTAACTGGCGGATGTAAGAGTCCAAATTTACTGATTTTCCAAGTGGCATTGTCACGTCTGGCTTTGATTTTGCTGCTTCTGTCTAAAAAGGAACAAAAATGTAGAGCATTAATAATATAGATATATTAGATGAAGCATTGTCAACTAAAATTAAGATGAAAGAAATACTAATCAAAAATTAATAATGGCTAGTAATATTAATAATGTTATGCAACAAGAATATTTGGAGTTTCAGCTCTTTTTCATATTCATAGTTCAACCAAGTTTAAAATTATATTTGTAACTAGAGTAAACTTTCAGATTCACATCTAATAATAAAATAAAAAAACCTTGTAACAAACTACAAAAATGAAAAATACTTTCAATTTCAGTGTTTTAGATATTATAAAATATTAAAATTCTAAAACTTTTTTTTTAACATAGTCCCGCCTTGTGTATTGGATTGATGTATGCCTTCTGATGTACATGTTACAGCTGTTTAGGCCATTTTCAACATCCCGTTATTAGGCTCTGAACCTTAAAAGTCAAATGAACTGTAGTGACAAACTGTTCATGTAATATCAGGGGTAGGATTTATGAAGTTACGGTAAGCTGTTCTTGAGTACTTCATTTGATTAAATGCTGCAGAATTTTAAAGTTCATAGGTCCTTATTCTCTGCATATATTGATGCTTGTATATATGTAAATCATCAACAGGTAAGTAGTTTCTTACAGTTCTTATGTGTGCTAAAGAAAATTTCACTTTGATGCTCTAGCAAGTAAGTAGGTCAGTGAGAAATTAGTTATGTACTAGTTAATATGTGTGAAAGAATTCACGGATATATTTTAATTTCTAGATGATTTTAGTGAATAGTGAATTTGCTTCAGTTGGAAAATCCATAGTTTCAAATGATAGGAGGTATTTTTACCCCTGAGTGGAAGAGTCCAGTGTTACAGAAGAAAGATTTGAGTGACTTTGATAAAGGACTAGAAGACTAAGTCAGAGCATTTCTGAAATGGCACGGTTTGTGGGGTACTCACATTCAGTGGTTTGAGGGGGAAAAAAAAAAGAAAATCACCAACCACCGACAAGGCATTGGTTGGCCAAGACTGGCTTATCAATGCAAGAACTGAACGAAGGCTTTCCCGCTAAGCAACAGAAGGGCTATTGTGGCACAAATTGCAGATAGCCTTAATGAAGCTTAAGGAAGGAATGATTGATTGATTGATTTGTTTGTTTAGCGGCATATCAACCCTTGATGGGTCATTTAATGCCGAAATCAGTTTATAATCCCCCAAATAGTGTCTTGCGACTTTGGTAAAGGGTTATTATTTTTTTAATTAGAGTCTTGTGACTTTGGTGGTGCCTGCTTGGGGAGGTCTTACCCCTCTGCAGGGCATGCAGTCAGCGTATTCTAGGCCCCAGCCGACAGGGCCAACAGAATACATTGATCCTTGTTACATATGGGGCTGTGTAGTTGTAGGCCAGTCCGAGTATCTATGCTAACCAATGTACTTCACAGAGAGCATCTTCAATGGACCAACAAGTTCACTCTGCAGAATCTCTACCACATAATTTGCAGTAGTTAAAGGAGCTGCTGTTAACATCCTGAGGAGAACTTAGAGAGATTGCAGAGTACATGGCTGATCGGGTAAGAGCTGTTTTGCGGGCATATGCAAAACCTCTGAAGGTTTCCTCTGGGATCTGGTGTTGTATATCCTCTTGGTCCGCATGAGAAAAATCCTGAACTTGGAGGAAAAGGAAGACTCGAAATTTGTTTATAAAAATATGAGGACATATTTTTATTTCATAAGAATACATTGTGTCGTGGCAGAGAATGAAGAGTAGGAGTGAGAGACAAGGAGAGCTGACAGATCGTTCCCAACAGGGGAACTGGCGTTGTGTCTTCCGCCAGCCTAGGTGGTCTGCCACTCTGCTTGTCTTTGCCCGTTTTCGACTACACTCCGTCTTTTTATGGGCTTCGATACACCCACGTTGGTGTGTTATTTCCGGTTTTCGACAACAGCAGTTTTGGGGGGCATATGCATTTTCCTGAGGTCACCAGGGTCACTTCCACTTCCGCCCAGGTGTTAGCCAGGAAATGACCTCCAGTGGCACTATATCACAACACTGGTGCCAGGATGTTAACAGCAGGTCCTTCAACTATTGCAAGTTATATGGCTAAGGTTCTACAGAGCGAACTTGTTGGTCCAAAACATCCCATAAGTGCAATGGGATTGAGATCTGGGGAGTTTGATGGCCAGGGCAACACAGTAAAATCTTCATGTTCCTGAAACCATTCCTGTACAACTTGCACAGTGTGGCAGGGTGCAGAATAGCAATTATAATGGGTTTAATATCAGGATTTCCAAGGGTGGAAAAAAAAAAGAAAGAAAAAAAGAGGTTTGTGTCAGTATTATTATTAGTAGCAGAGTTTTTTTGCATTAGTTAGTAATTTAAATTACAACACAAATAACAAGAAGGAGTTCAATCCTCCGAAGAACCATTTGAATATTAATGACCCTTCTCAAAACTATAGAAAATATCTCTTAAGATATATCTTACAGACACTGGAGAAGATGTTAGTGTCATATACTACAAGCTATAAACAGCAGCTATATCCAGACTTATGACAAAAAAATCCATCATTACATCCAGGCACGGGAGTCCAGAACCACCCCTGCTCGGGCAAAGCTTAATTAAAATGCTTTTTAAAAATATCTAAATCAGTGGTTCCCAACCTTTTCGAGTCATTCCCCACTTTTGACAGCTTCATACTAAGAATTAGTTTTTGTACAGCTGCTGCTGTGTTACTCAAAGAAAGCAAGCGAAAATAATTAGAACACATCATTTGAAATTCCAATTTATTACAAAGAAAATAAGAATTCTGCTATCGTAACTGATATACACATCAATGTGATCTCTGTTCTTGTTTTTTTGCTACTAGTTCTTCGATTTGTGGGTGTATTAGTGAGCACATCTTAAATCATTCTCAACTTGGAGCTTATTTCGAACCTTCAACTTGATAGATAGAAGTGCAGAAAAGCCTATCTCTAGACTGGACTTTTATTTTTACCTAATAGCCTTATTCCCCCCTTGGACTATCCAAATCCACCCCTGGGGGGAGTTTCCACCCTGATCTAGATAAAGAAATTTCATAAATAAAAAAACCCAAATAATACAAAGTAATCATCAATTAATCTTAAAATCATTTTGTTTTTCATCCACTTATAACCCATAGGAACCCAGCAGACCCATTTCTCTTTGAAGGAAACTCATGAGAGATATAAAACAGGAAAACAAATTATACATCATAGAATGCATTAGAAACATTTTGTTACTTCTCTCCCACGTGGTAACCAGCCAACAGGATGTTCAGTAGATGTTACTTAGTACACTTCATGAGTTAAAAATCAAGGATAAAACTGTATAAGGGAATTTCCAGAACATTTAAAGTGAATGTGACACCAGTGTCACTGCAGGTTCTTATGGGATAAGTAAAATGTCTCCATCTTATTCTTTATAAATCTTCTATTTATTAGTTCTGTGGTAAATTTCTTTGATTATTTTTTAGTTTACTCTTTTCTCAGGTTCTAGGACAATTGCCACCTGGAAAATTGCCCCCCAACAATAGCATAGCAAATGTAAACCCAAAATTTCTGGAAATGAAGTAGTTGGCCATATGCATGATTGTTATGATATCCTGGCAAGAAAAGGTTATTCCGGGGTCAGACACCTGTGCGGAAATGTAAGTGACCCCGGTCACCTTAGGAAATAGGTATATTGCGTGGGTGTCAAACAGACAGGATGTGGAAAGCGGAAATGACACCTGCTTAGGCGTTCGAGAAACCTATAAAGCAGACCCGAACAGAGAGCGAGAGCTAACAGAAAAACTCGGCACTCAAAGAAGAGACTGACATCAGCGGAGCCAGAAGGCCCGAGACCGCTGTCCCTGTTAAGGACAGAAAACTCGAGACTCCGAACAGCCAGGAGACAGACCTCCTAGTGTTGGCAAGACATAAGACCAAGTTCCTCTGTTGGGAACGGTCTCTCAGCACCCATCATCTCTCTCCCACTCTTCATCCACCAGCCGACGAAGCGTATGCTGTGTATACTATGAAATAAAAATATGTTCAGATATTTTTACAAGCAAGTTTCCTTTATATCCAAGTCCAGGACATTCACTCCGCTATACAACATGATCAGCCCCATAGGGAAATTGTCCAGGGGACAATTGCCAAGGGTCATTTATCTAGAGGCAGTTGTCCTATGGGTGCAATTGTTCTGGCTGCCTTGATGACCTTTTTTCAATTCTAGTGCTAAAAAGCTGAGACTCAAATACAAGTGAAAAATGCTGTATCACATTTTTGTTTTCATATATCTTTTGTAAAACCCACCCCTACTCAAAATCCTGGTTCCACCCAGACTTAGACCTGCGAATGAGGCATACATTCATACATATTGTTCAGGTGAGGACACCCATTATCAGTGCAGGGTTTCTAGTTCACTTTGACATGTTTATGTGTCAACATGAACAAGCAAATTCTCACCAATAACCTGACTACTTTTGCCATTCCAGGTATCAGATCTTCCTTATTGAATCTAGATAAAGAAATTTCATAAATAAAAAGCACACATAATCCAAAGTAATCATAAATGAATCTTAAAATCAAAAAATCATTTTGTTTTTCATCTACTATAAGTCTTATTCTTCATAAATTTTCTATTTATTAGTTCTGTGGTAAATTTGAATCTTACTCTGGAGTTGATTTTATTTTTCAACAATAACCCTCACCAAAATTAGAACCCTTCAAGGCTACTGAGGAGGCTGAAATTTGGCATGCAACCCCCTTCAACCCTACTAGAAGATTTATAAAGAAAAATCGAACCCCTCCCCTGTGTTGCCAACTCAAAAAATATTTTTGCACTAGTTTGACTGCCAAAATGTGCTAAATTTTTTTAAATAGCCAAAAACCACCAAAAATACTAAAAATGGTCAAAAACAGCCAGAAAATGGCAAGAAACTGCCGAAAACACACTAATTCAGCACTTTTACAAAAGTTGAAATATTTTCAAAACTTATAAGCTCAGTCAGAGTGGAGTTTGACCCTGAGGCAGCCAGTCTTGTTGTCCACAAGAGTATTTGGTTACACCACCAAACAATCAGTCCACTACAATCTTCTCTTATTAACATATATTAAATCACTGCTACCAAAGTTTTGGTTAGTCATGCGTTCACACATATGTATCTGGACCTCGCTCAGCCCTAGCAACTTGAAATTTTGTACGTACACACTCCCCTCAATGAGTAGGGAAAATGCTTTTTGTTTTTGAAAATTCCCCTCCAAAATAGGGTTTTAGTCGGGGGGTTCAATTTTCAATGTAAGCTTATGCTAAATTGGTCACTAGTTTGTGCCTACTTGTTTTGAAAATTCAGACATTTTTTAGTGATCAGACGAACTTTTTTAATTAATCACTCCCAACACAGCATATATGGGTGGCAGTGATTCATAATTCCCCCTTGGAATGCTAATTAATTTTTATCTCCAATAAGCTAAGTTGAGCTGAACAATCTCTATCATTGTCTATTTTACAAATTACTAGTTTTTGTACGCACAAAACGACGGGGTTTATTTTCTTTTCAGGATTAGACAAACCTTTATTATAGACAAAACAGGATTTGTGTGGGAATAGATATGGATTACATAACTCATATCAGTTTTCCGGATTTAAATAAAGAACAGATGTGGTTAGACACTCAATAGAAACTGTGACCAAAGTCTTTGCAGTGGGCCGTGATCAATTAAAAAATTGGAAAAAGGGTTGATCAATAAATAAGTTACTTCCCTCGCCTTTTGTTGGGCAATGATCACTGAAAAAAATCAGAATTAAAAAATAAAAAAAAAAAATAAAAATAAAAAAACAAAAAACAAGCATGAACACTGGACACAAACTAAAGGACCAATTTAGCAAAAACTTACATTGTAAGTTGAACCCCACACTAAAAACCTATTTGGGGGGGGGGGAATTTTCGACGAAACGAAAAAAAAAAGTTTTTTTTCTAGACATAAGGAGTAAATGTTTAAATCTTCAGCCCTCTAGCTCCGTTGGTGTTGCCTGTACACGCCATACATACATAGCCAGCCAGACCAACTTCAAAAGTTAGGAAAGTTTTGGTGACAGTTTCTGACAGGGAATTTATTTTAATCCCAGTGTATGGAGCTTATCACTTTATACAAAGGTCAGAGAGGTCAAATTTACAAACATTTTTGCTGCTTCGCTCGGTTAAGGAGGTAGGGGTGGCCTGACAGTTAACAGCGAGGAGAATGGAAACTACAGCTCTGACAGTTGGCATTTATTTCACACTAATGCTCTTTGAAAAGTCATGAATTCATCTCTTCTCACCCCAGCTATGGGTAAATGGCAGGACAGACTGGGCTCCTCAGCCTTGGTCGGCAACCAGTCTAGGAGACGGACGATTTATTCCAAATCAGGAAAAAAATCAAACTCCTCATCAAGCGCCGTGAGAGGTGGGCAATGGACAGGGTAGGGAACTTGTTCCAGAAGTGTACAGTTAACGGGTGAAGCAACAGGTCTAGCAAGGCGGAAATGGATGATAAAAAAGTAAAATAAAAAAAAGGGAGAGTAATGAAATAACGCGTGCAAGATTTAGAGAAAAAAAAAGAAAAAAAAAAAAGAAAAAAAAAGAAAAAAAAAGAGCATAAATTGTTTCTATCAATTATTTAAGCATCAAATAGTTCTTCGGACGATTGAACACCTTGTTAACAATGTTTCAGACGATCCATTCTGTGGCCGCCTTCATCATCAGGTGTAATATCCGAACGTGATGGGGTAAACAGAAGTTTTTAATTTCAAAGGAGGTAACCCTTTATACTAAGCAAGGTGGGCCAGATTTGTGATCCGAAACTTATAAGCAATTGTGTTTACGTCATCTTTTGTAAATGTGGAAAAATCTACACTGGGAAAACAAAGAGACTTGAAGAACACAGAAAAGCCATAATCATGGGTGAGATGGAAAAATCTGGAATGGCTGACCACATCTGGAGAGAGAAAGGCAACAACTTTCCTCTCTGGGATGAAGTCCAGATTATTGACAGAGAATGCTGTTGGAAACAGAAAAATCAAAGAGGCAGCATATATCAACATATCGACTGAATGCATTAGTCAGACATGTGCAGAGTTCAACCTGATGTGGCTTCCGCTACTCAACAAACCCAAAAAGACAAGGATAAAGAAACACCCAAAACCTACGTTATAAGAGTTGCCTCCTTTGAAATTAAAAACTTCTGTTAACCCCATCACATTCGGATATTACACCTGATGAAAGCCGAAGAAGGGATCGGCCGAAACGTCGTGTTAACAAACAACAAGGAGTTCAATCGTCTGAAGAACTATTTGAAAAGTAGGATTGCTTGAAAGAATCTCAAGTTCACACAGTTGATTTTGATGGACCTGTTTCCTGAAACGTCGTGTTAACAATACAAACTAGAATGAGTTCAATCGTCCGAAGAATTATTTAATTTGAATGTTAATGATCCTTCTCAAAACTATAGAAAAAAAGAAAAGAAAAAAAAACATACTTTTCTACCAAAAAGACTAACATGATCTTGTTGAGTTTTTCTATTTTATGTTTTCCTTTATTTTCTCAAAAACGAAAAATTTGAAACAGGGCCCCTACTTAGTTAGGGTTAAGATTTATTATTTCTCAATTATCGGTGTTACTTCGTCATATTTGTATTCTCCCCTCCCAGACTTCCGGTAAAATGGCAGAAAGTCAGTGCCGACTATAGTTACATTTAAAGTAGAAACCCTTGTAAAACCTGAAAAAAACTTTTCTGAAAACTAACAAATTTCCTGATGGTTCTGATGGATTGAAAGCACCTAAAATTGAAAGAAAAATGTGTTCTAGGAGAGCTCCGTTTGGAAAGAAACGAATAAAAAAAACTATCAAAACAGTTTAAGCAACAGCCAAGAGAGCAGTAAAAATATATATATATATTTTGTAGTCCGTGTAAAACGTAAAAGGCCAAAATGAGACAGGCGTGAAAAGTTTTGTCCTAAAGTATATGAAATTTAATCTCAGCCACTTAAAAGAAAAACAACAACGAGAAATTGATAAAGAGGGCTATATGTGTACTGTGTACAAAGAACTGTCAATAAACTTGTTTGGCAATAAAATCACAATTTCTTCAAAACATTTGATCTTTTGCAGTTTCCCACGTTAAATTATTAGAAGTTCAAATGTCCAACCTGTAGTAGGAACTTTATTTGATGTAAGTCTAACCTTACGAATATTAATCTTTCTATTGAAACAAACGACAATATTTCTACAATCAGATGGATTTATTCGCTGAATATTTTAGATATTCTGTGTCAATAAAATTAGTTGATATTATAGGGTATTATTTAATGAAAAAGTAATTTAACGCAACGCAGGAAACTGCAACTAACTAATATTACGTCGGATCTTCGCATTACATCGGAAAATATCAAAATGTTTTTAAAAAAGGATACGAACGAGGAAGATGTGTCAGACTAGGAAGTGTTGTTTGGTCCCATATGTTTTCTTTTCTTTCACGTTTTACTGCCGGTGTTTTAATAATAAATTAACTTTTTAAACTAAAAAACTGAAGTTAAAAACAAGTTTTCCAAAAGTTCGAGTGTCCGATAAATGGAGAGAAAAGAAAGAAGAAAAAAAGATCGCATCGTTACGATCGTTCCTGATAATAAAAAGGTTTATTGGTTCATTAAAGTGTAAACATTAAGATATCCAAATTAAATACTGCTTTTTTAAAGAAAACAAAGATCCCCAATCTATAGTTTTAACAAAACTAAACTATTATATCTTTTTTTTTTTCGCCAATCGCCATAATACAGTGATGATACAATATTTACTTCAGAAAAAAAAACCACACAGACATAAAACAACAGTAACGAACACCGTTTAACAAAAAAATAACACAGCTAAAAAATCTAATCCTAAGATTAGAAGCTAATCTTTTAAAATGTATCATGTTGATCAGTTAGAAAAATGAAATTGTCTTGCTAAGTTGCTAGTGTATTAGTCTACAGAATACACCAGCAACTTAGCAAGACAATTTCATTTTTTCTAACTGCTACGCAGACTAGTGAACAAGAGGCATGAATAATGGATTAAAGAAAAAGATTAAATAAAATAATTTAAAATATAAACAGTGTGTCGGAATGGCAATTCTTCAAAATAAACAGACATACGTGAAATAAGTCGATTATTTCAACGAGTTATCAAAGTAGTTAGAGATGAAAAGAACTCACCTGTTGCCGAGTCCCAACAAGGAGACTGGAATATGATTGATGACGTCACGTGGTGGGTTTTCTCTAAGGCGGATGTTGTTATTGAATGGGTTTTTCTTTTTCTTTTAGATTGTACTTTCCCAGTTTTTCTCCATAACCAATCTTCGAATAAGATCGCACAAGCGGTCTTAATTAATTAATTAATTGTAAAATCTAGAGACGATCTCTCTCTTTCTGTTTCTCTTTCTTTTAGATCCCGGACGTTAACCGAAATGACATTCTATTTATTCTTTTACAACGGTTTTTTGTTAACTAAAAAAAAAAAAAAAAAAAAAAAAACTATTAACTTTTTTGTATCCTTATCTTGTCGCTATTCTTTTCTTTCTTGAAGTCCTGTGAATTGACTGTTAATATTGTGTTCGTAAGGTCTTCAAAGACGAGGGAAAAAAAGGAAGAACAATTTTAATAGCTAGAGATTAAAGAGAAGTGTCACGTGGTCGAGTTGAGAGCATTTGACATTTACCGGCGTAGTGGAAGTAAGGGCACACTTCCCGAAGATTCCTGCGATTAGGGTTGTCAAAAGAAAATGCCATATGGACATTAAAAAAAAGAAAGAAAACAGGACGTATCCGAAGAGTAGACGGACATCATTTGCTAAAGCCATTTTTTTTTCAAAAACATCCAGAATCCATATTGGTGGATGGAAGTGTAGTTCAGCATCCCAAATCTTTTATTATGTGTCCTCTGTGTTTTTAACTACTGTCACAAAAAAATATCAAATTTAACGTTAACACTAACCCTAACGTCAATTTCGAAATAAACTGAACATTTAAAAATACAAAATTTGTTTCGTTTATTAAAAATCAAAATTTGTTTCGTTTATTCTGTAGTGCCGTTTTTCTTAAAGTTAAATTAAAAACCTTTTAAGTTCTGAACTTAAAAAGTTTTAAATTTAAATTTAGAACTTAAAGTTCAGAAATGTCCACAATGAAGGTGTGTAAAAATTGTATTAATCGGGTCCTTTCGTAAATTTAAACTAAAAACATTTACATTAAAAACCTTTAAATTCAGAAATGACGTCCCCAACTAAATCTGAGTAAACATTGTATTATTATAATCTGAATTGTGTCGCAGTATTTCGGACGCTAAAGTTCCCTTCTCTAGATCCTAGATATTTTTAGATATTTAATTTGGGACGCTAAACTACCTTAGATACTAGATATTTCTGGATGTTTTTGAAAACATGGTTTAAGTAAATGATGTCCGAGTAGACACCCTCCTGCCCCATCCGACACACCCTTTGGTGTTATGTAACCGTGAAGCAGTCATGATAATTAATTGTGTGGACTTTCGAAGAATTTAAAAAATTCTTTTTCATGACTTAAATTTAAATTTAAATTTAGAACTTAGAAATGGCCACAATGAAGGTGAGTAAATGGCCACAATGAAGATGAGTAAAAATTCTTTTTCATGACTTAAATTTAAATTTAAATTTAGAACTTAGAAATGGCCACAATGAAGGTGGGTAAATGGCCACAATGAAGGTGAGTAAAAATTCTTTTTCGTGACTTAAATTTTAATTTAGAACTTAGAAATGGCCACAATGAAGTTGAGTAAATGGCCACAATGAAGGTGAGTAAAAATTCTTTTTCGTGACTTAAATGCCATTTATTTAGTAAAGAAAGGGAGGACATGCGCGGGGTACTTACGTATGGAAACCCTAATTTCGACTCAGTAGTGTGTTCGATCCTATACTAGTGCCAAAACTAAGATTAGTTTAGTAAATAACCATTTTGCTGACAAGACATTGACAGTGAGTTCTTCATATTGAATGAATATTTCAGTTCAAGTTGATGTATCATCACAAATATTCAATGTAAATTAATATGATTGATTGATTGTTTTGTTTAACGGCACATCGACACTTGGTGGGTCATTTAGTGCCGAATTCAGTAGGGGGGAGGGGGGATCCCATGTCCCCGTGACTAGAGACTTGAGGGGGGAGAATTCCAAATCCCTGTCACTGAGACAAATGCCACAAGGTCCGGGATAAAGGGGGGGGGGAGATCCCAAAAGCTTCTCAGGATGAATCCTGAGCATGCTAATGGTGATCGCCTCCCGACCAGCTGTGCAACTTCTCCCAGGACGATATCCGAGCATGCCACAAGGACCCTCGAAGGGCAGTGGTTCTCTGAACTTCGAGGCCATGGCGGTTTCGATGAATAGATACTAAACTTTGATCTTAGCCAAAAGGCTGCGAAGTCGTAAATTAATAGAAATTTATGTAAATAGTTTTAAATATTGATGGAATTAAAACCATTATTAAATATATCTGACTCCATGTGATAGTGGAAACGTTAACAGTGAAAACAATAACAAAGATTGTGGCGTAGCAATCTCTAGATGTTGCAGCGGTAGTAATAGTAGTGGTAATAGCCTTTAAGGGTCAGACTGCTGTAAGCAAAGCTAGCGTGCTGATGATACTAGAAAGGGTAATGTTAGCGATATGTGTAAGAAAGATGTTTTTCTCTCTGTTGGTTCCTACAGTAGTAAAAAGGATGAAATACATGTATGTTGCAAAGATGCAAATGGTAATAATGCAATTAATATAAAGAATACAAATACTTTGCAACAATAATAAGTATATTTATTACAGAAGATATTACAATAAGGTATTTCTCAGCTGTTGAGAAGAAGAAGAAAGAATACATTTAAAGAGTTTGTTATACTACTTAGTAAGTGTCCTTAGTTTGTTGAAGATGTTAAGGAAGAGAGTGTGTGTGTATGTATGCATGTGTACGTGTATAATCAGAGGTGAGAGGAGCGTCTCTGTGTAAAGGGTGGATCTGTCGTAGAATTGTCAAGCAGCAATTCTAGACTGAACCAGGAATGAAGAATAGTCACATCTTATTATAAGAAGAGATGAGTGGAGGATGTGTGGCTGGTCGAAATATCGTCCGTTGGAATGGGATTCGTCAAAGTTCCAAAATGAAATGGTCGATGACAAAGGTACAAGGTTTTTCCAGACTTGGTGTCTACAATGGGTATTGTGTTTCAAGTCAAATGGTTTGTTTCCATGTACTGAAAAGCTGGTTATCTAAAAGCACGGTTGAATAGATAACTTTAGTTCTCGGAATAAAAACCTGGGTGTTCATAAGGAAAATTTGTATGTCAAGTGATTTCATTTGTTGACTGGAGTGTGTGAGTGCAAAATTACATATGTGTCTGTTACATGTATAAAAAAAAGGAAAATTTAGTAAATAAGGAATAAAGTAGTTTTTTATTAAATTTGACTAGTTTTTTCCCACCGAAGGCTTACTCTTTATTTCCAATGGTGCTTTTATTCGTTGCCATAGAAACAGTGGCCTGAATTAAAAGGTTGTATAAAAGCAACTAAAATTAGGATGAAGGAAAAAACTAGTCAAATTTAATAAAAAAATAATGTATTACAATACTTCATCCAATAATAATAAAGATTGATTTATAAGAAAAATACTACTAGGTCTCATATGTAAAACAACATAAATATGGCGCAGAGTCGGTTGTAGAGAGTGAGTTTATAAGTGTAAATCAGCTTCTGATAATCCATGAAGTCTTCGTGGCTGATTGGTAAAAGCAGCTAGGCATAAACTAGTCTCCCTCTGGCAATGAGGGTGTCAGTTCAATTCTCACTGACGGCTTACTCTTTATTTCCGATTGCGCTCTTATTCGTTGCCATATAAACAGTGGCCCAAATTAATAAGTTGTATAAAAGCAACTAAAATTAGGATGAAGATAAAAACTAGTCAGATTTAATAAAAAGTGGTATGTTACAATACTTCATCCAATAATAAGTGGCCCGAATTAATAAGTTGTATAAAAATAACTTTTTCACCTTTATCTCAAACTTCTATGCACTAGTTCAAGTCATCGTGAACTAGGATATAGCCACACCTACAAGCTTCATGAACTTATTCCTTCCTTGTGTAATTATTGAGTCATTTTGTGTTCAAATGCTACGTATGTTGTATATTGTCTATGTTTAATCGTACTTCGCTTGTATTTATCGTGTGTTCAAATGCTGTATATATTGTATATTGATGATTCCTACTGTTTTAACCGCACTTGTATCTGCCTGAATTCGTGGCTTCATCGTCTTCATTGCAGTTTTCTACGTTCAAATGTTATGTGTGTTGATTTATGGTGTTTAACTGTACTTGTGTATTTTTCCTAATTCGTGGCTTTATCATTGCATTGCAGTTTTCACCAAAACGTTGTACTAGACATGCTGTACTAAGGATTGTCTATATATATCTTGTTGTACTAAGACTTCAGAGAATAAAGATTGTTTAAGTACATCAGTAAGAAGCGTCAGATCCTTTTACTTTCCTGTCTTTCTGCGTTGAACGAACCTGGCTGTAGTTACAGTGCTGTATTTCTAAGTTCTGAAAGTTGGTTATCTGAGAGTTGTACTTTGGTTCTCAGAATAAATCCTGTTCTGAAGGAAAATATATATGTGTCAAGTGGTTTCATTTGACGACCGGAGTGTGTGTGTGCAAAAATAGACATGTATCCGTTACAGATTTTTCTCAGTTTCCAACAGCCTTCGCTGTCTATAATTTGGACTTCTTCACAGAGAGGATGGTGTTCACCTTTCTCTCTCCAGATATGTGATCAGCTATCCCAGATTTTTGTATTTCGCCAAGGAAAGAAGAAGGAAAACACCCGGATCCTAAATTATAAGCATTGCTACCATGGAGATAAAGATTTCTGTTTACCACCATCACATTCGGACAGTACAACGGAAGAGGGCCGTAGAATGGATTGGCCAAAACGTTGTGTTAACAACACAAACAACAAGAAGTAGTTCAATTGTCCGAAAAACTCTTTGAATTGTTGTAAATATTTGTAATAGTAAATGACCCAAAAGACAGCAAAGCAACAACATTTTGTAAAACCAATAAAAACTAGCATTCCAGGGGAAATTATGAATCACTGCCACCCATATATGCTGTGTTGGGGGTGATCATTTAAAAAGTTAGAAAAAGGGGTGATCAATGAATAAGTTACTTCTCTCACCTTTTGTTGCGCTGTGATCACTAAAAAAGGTCTGAATTTTCAAAAAACAAGCGGGCACAAACTAATGACCAATTTTGCATAAACTTACATTGCATATTGAATCCCCCCACTAATAACCTACTTTGGAGGGGAATAAATGAATGAAAGAGTATAATCAATTAATTAATAAAGATATATGTATTCTAAGGAGTAAGCAAAGATTATGGCAGAATCACAAAGAACCTTATATCTTCCACCACAAACCAAACAAAAAGAATTACATTTCCAAGGGAAATTAAGAATCACTGCCACCCATATAAACTGTTGTGGTGATCAATTAAAACGTTGGAAAAGAGGCGATCAATGAATAAGTTACCAGGGCCATCGGAACAAAATTCATATTGGGGAGTGGCTGTGAGCAAAGCGGAAAACCTTTTTTTAGACCACGTCCTTTAGATCGCTGGAAAACACCCCTATCGTAAAAAGTGCACTATTCAATTGACGGATATATGATGATATTTAGATATCTAATTGATAAAGATAATTATGAACGAAAGGCTGCTATGGGAATTTTTGAAATTAGAGCTTCAAAATCTGTCAGAAATCAATGGATTTTTCAAGTCATCCACAGACTCGGGATAGGTCTACTATACAACTATGAACTAGCAAAAAAAAAAGAAAGAGATTGCTTTGTGGCCTTTTGGCTAAGATCAAAGTGTAGTAT
>VCCN01003609.1:516435-531363 GCA_006491835.1 Architeuthis dux | reverse complement strand
GACCCGGCTCTACAGGATACAAAAATAAACATTAAAAAAAAATTTAAAGAAGAAGAAGAAGAAGAAAAAAAAATGATGATGATAATAATAATAATGATGATGATGATGATGCAAACACTTAGTGAGTAAAGTATTTGTATTAAATTTGACTATGTTTTACCTTCATTCTAATTTTAGTTGTTTTTATACAACTTATTAATTCGGGCCACTTATTATTGGATGAAGTATTATAACACACCACTTTTTATTAAATTTGACGACGATGACGACGACGACGACGACGACGACGATTATATAATAATAATAATAATAATAGCAGCAGCAGCAGCATTAGGTCTCAGGTGAAAGACTTGGTATATGATTGTATGAAAACGCAAATCAAGGAAATAATAATAATAAAAAAAAAAATAAATAAAATAATGAATAACCTAAACCCAGCAACAGTGTTTAAACTGGTCTGTTGTGGGTAGCAGTGATTAATAAGGATGTCCTGTTGCAATAGGTAAGAAGAAAGACTAAGTGAAGAAATATTACAGCATTTCTCATGCTTCATTTCTGTATATTTATTTGCTTTTAGACCATAGGTTTCTTCAGTTTTTAAGTTGGTCTAGCTGGCTATCTATGTATGTATGTATCAAGCGTACAGACCGCATCAAAGGAACTAGAGGGCTGAAAATTTAAACCTTTACTTTGTTATGTCTAGAAAAAAAGTTTTTATGTTTTTTGAAAATACCCCCCCCCCTTATATAGGTTTTTAGGGGGGGGTCAATTTGCAATGTAAGTTTATGCTAAATTGGTTCCTTAGTTTGTGTCTGGCAACATTCACTGTTGAAGAAATATAGCCTTCACGTTTGTGTTTTGAAAATTCAGATATTTTTTAGTGATCACTGCCCAATAAAAGGCCATTGATTAACCATTTTTTCCAATTTTTTAATTGATCACCCCCAACACGACATGCAACCAAAAGACATTGGTCGCATGACGGTTTCTATTGAGTGACTAACCAGACCTGGCTTTTTTATATACACATTTTCAGAAATGATAATTTCAGAGTTAATTCAAGGCAGAACAAAAAAGATTTGGCCGATCCATTCTTCGGCCTTCTTCAGGTGTAAAATCCGAGTGTAATGGGTTAAACAGATCTGGAGAGAGAACAGTGACCATCTGCCTCTCTGGCAGGAAGTCCAGATTATTGACAGAGAACGATGTTGGAAGCAGAGAAAAATCAAAGAGGCAGCTCACATCAAAATGTCGATTAAATGCATTAGCCAAGAGACTTCAGAAGGAGTTCAATCATCCGAAGAATCATTTGAAGAACAAAAATATTTAAACTTAAATAGATTGATTGATTGATTGATTTGTTTAGTGGCATATCAACCCTTGATGGGTCATTTAATGCCGAAATCAGTTTAAAAGGTTATTTTTTTAAATAGAGTCTTGCGACTTTGGTGAAAGGTTATTTCTTTTTAAATAGAGTTTTACGACTTAGCTGAAAGGTTATTTTTTTTAACTAGAGTCTTGCAACATTGGTGAAAGGTTATTTTTTTAAATTAGTGTCTTGCTACTTTAATAATAAAAAAAAAATATAACCTTTCAACAGTGTCTTGCGACTTTGGTGAAGGAAAAGATGGCCCCTGGTTGGGGGGGCCCTACCCCTCTCTCTTGGCACATACTAAACCCCAGCCAACAGGACCGAAACTTAAATTGAATCCAAAATTAGTGATGTACTGGAATATCAATCCAGTCGGATATCCGGCACAGGATTCAAAAGTCTGATTCCAAAGTAAAAAATTAAATTAAATTAAAATTCATGTCTGTTAAAAAATATTGGGTGGCTAAAATTTGAAACTGTTAAAAAATATTGGGTAGCTAAAATTTGAAACTGTTAAAAAATATTGGGTGGTTAAAATTTGACACTGCTAAAAAATATTGGGTTGCTAAAATTTGAAACTGTTAAAAAATATTGGGTGGTTAAAATTTGACACTGTTAAAAAATATTGGGTGCTAAAATTTGACACTTAAAAAATATTGGGTGGTTAAAATTTGACACTGCTAAAAAATATTGGGTTGCTAAAATTTGAAACTGTTAAAAAATATTGGGTGGCTAAAATTTGAATCTGTTAAAAAATATTGGATGGCTAAAATTTGAATCTGTTAAAAAATATTGGGTTGCTAAAATTTGAAACTGTTAAAAAATATTGGGTTGCTAAAATTTGAACCGATTGATATTCCGGTATATCACTATCCAAAATTATCATTTCTGAAAATTTGTATTAAAAAAAGAGAGCTGATTCAAATGTGCAATAAACTATGAAAATGGGGCCCAATTAATCCATCAGCAGTTTTGGGGGATTTTTTTTGTTGTCAACTGCCCAATGGATTTACTGTATAGACCGATCTGGGAGTACTGTTCTTATTCAAATGTGGTTTTTAATGACATAAAATGGAGTAGCGTAGCAGTTGCCGGCACAGAAAATGGAATTGGCGAATCGAGTTCAAGTTTGGGCCGAGGCTGCTCACATTCACTTTGCATTAATTCCCTTGGGAAAGGCATGAATCCACTTCTCCCCCCAGCTATTGATAAATAACAGGGCAGTTGGAGCCTTTTAGCCCTGTAAGGCAGTCCATATTGGGCATGGGGCTGTCAACTCCACCCCTGTAAAACCTACTTGCTACTGAAACCACAATGTGGCCCTATGCTCCATAAGGGGTTTACAGAGTAAAAACAAAAATTGATATAAAATATTTAAAGAAGTGGAGCTTGTGAAAAGCTATAGTATTTATTCATTCTGTCTTTTTTGGTATTTTCACTCAATCAAAACTGTCAACATCAACATAGGTTTCTTCAGTTTTTAAGTGGGTCTGGCTGTATGTACAGGTGCATCTAAAAAATTAGAATATCATGGAAGAGTTCAATATTTTTTTGTCAGTTATTTCAGAAAGTGAAAATTGTACATATTATACACTCATTACATGTAAACTAAAAATGTTTCAAGCATTTTTTTATTTTAATTTTGATAATTACGGCCTGCAGCTCAAAAAAATAGAAAACACGTATATCAACATATTAGAATATTCCATTTCAAGTTTGAGTAAATCACTATTTATGCAGTATAAATACCATGAATCTCTGAATCTGGTTCAGTACACACAACCACAATCATGGAGAAGACTGATGACTTGACAGTTGTGCAGAAGACACTCATTGACACCCTCCACAAGGAGGGTAAGCCATAGAATGTCATTGTTTAAAGGCCTGGCTGTTCACAAAATGCTGTATCAAAGCATATTCATGGAAATTTGACTGGAAGGGAAACGTGTGGTAGGAAATGGTGCACAAACAAGAGGGGTGACCGCAACCTCAAGAGGATTGTCAAGCAATGGGGAGGAGCTTCACAAGGAGTGGACTGAGGCTGGAGCCAGTGCCTCAAGAGCAAACACATACAGACGTATCCAGGAAAATGAGCTACAAGTGTTGCATTCCTACTGTCAAGCCACTCCTGAATCAGAGACAATGTCAGAAGTGTCATACCTGGGCTAAGGAGAAAAAGAACTTGACCGTTGCTCCGTGGTCCAAAATCCAAAGTGAATGCAGCTGTCTACCAGGAAATTTTAGAGCACTTTATGCTTCCGTCTGCTGACAAGCTTTATGGAGATGCTGATTTCCTTTTCCAGCAGGAACTGGTTTGCTGACCTTGGTATTACTGTGCTTGATTGGCCAGCCAACTTGCCTGACCTGCTGAAGGCTGCTATCAAAGCAACCTGGGCTTCCATAACACCTCAGCAGGCTGATCACCCCCGTGCCATGCCACATTGATGCAGTAATTTGTACAAAAGGAGCCCAACCAAGTATTGGGTGCATAAATGAACATATTTTTCAGAAGTTTGACATTTCTGTATTATAAGTCCTTTGAGATAGTGGATTTTTGATTTTCATGAGTTGTAAGCAGTAATCATCAAAATTTTTTAATTGATCACTCCCAACACGGCATAGTGTTGGTCATATGACGGTTTCTATTGAGTGACTAACCAAACTTGAAATCTTGCACAGACCCTCTCCTCAATGAGTAGGGAAAATGCTTTTTTTATTTTTGAAAATTCCCCTCCAAAATAGGTTTTTAGTGGGGGGGGGTTCAAATTTCAATGTAAGCTGATGCTAAATTGGTCACTAGTTTGTGCCCACTTGTTTTTTGAAAATTTAGACATTTTTTAGTGATCACAGCCCGACTTTTTAATTGATCACCCCCAACACAGCAATATGGGTGGCAGTGATTCATAATTTCCCTTGGAATGCTAGTTTTTTTGTTTTTTTAAAAACATTTTGAACAAATTGCACCCTCTAATTTCAAAATAATGAATGTGACAATGTTTCTTTTTGTTTTTTGAACCCCCCCCCATAATTAGAGGGGGGTTCAATATGCAATGTAAGTTTATGCTAAATGTTTTTTGCAAAATTCAGACATTTTTTACTGATCACAGCCAACAAAAGGTGAGAGAAGTAATTCATTGATCACCCTCTTTTTCAACTTTTTAATTGATCACCCCCAACACAGCATATATAGGTGGCGGTGATTCATAATTTCCCTTGGAATGCTAGTTGGTATTATTATCTGTAAAAGTGGTGGCAAAATGTGAATAAGTTTATGGTCTATATCTTTCTTAATAATCTACTTATATAATGAACAGTGTGATTTTCTTGGTTCTCTGTCAGTAACCATGGATTCTTACACTTAAAGGTAACAATTTTGCTGATAAAAGTATGTCCTACCCACCATTTGGAACAATGGACTCTTCCACTTTTGTGAGTTTTTTAGTTGCTTCTCTAAAAAGAAATCATCTAATAAAATTCAGATATAGGTAGTCCCTACTTTTCGAAAGTTCGCTTTACGCCATCTTTTTCGCTTTTACAAAAGAAAGGCGAAAAGCAAAGGTAGTGTTCTGCTTTTGTTTTGCAAGTGAACCATTATAGAGGCAGCACACACCCTCTTCCACTCTCTTCTACATCCCAGTCTCCTGTACCTCCCACTACCTCAACCTCCAATAACTCAGCTTGATATACCATCCTCACCATTTTTGGGGGTCTGGGAACGCTCAAAGATTTTTCCTGTTTAAATTAATGGTAATTGCTTCTTCGCTTTACGCTATTTGGTTTTGGTTTAGTTAAGGCTTTTATAGGAATGCTCTACTTTTGGATAGCAGGTAAACCTGTATATCTGTGAATTCTTTCACGGTCACACCATTGACCAAGACTGCAAATCATGCTACAGCGATCACTAAGCATTGCAACCAGAGGCAACAGCAAGAAGCTACAAATTCAAACAGCCACCTGGGCCAGAAAACGCTTTGTCTCAGACAAATCCGTCCTATCTGGAACAAGCTATCAGATGCCACAGTCTCTTCTCCAAACATAAACATATTTAAATCAAATCTCAGAAAAGATCTTGGACACCAAATGTTTGAATATGAATTTTCAAACTAAATAATAAACCACAGTAGGACTCCATAGGTTGACCGTACTAACCTAACATTGTCCTGCTTGAGATACAAATAATAATAAGATAGATTTATTAGATGTCTTAAAAGAATTTAGAGACCCTATGCTACAGAAGAACCCATGCTTATCTACTGGAAATATACAGAATAATCTCAGGTCTACATGCCATCGACCAAGACTAAGTGCAGCATCTGTCCCATTATGAAGTTTCCAAAAGAGCAACTGCAAGGAAGTCTCCCAAGAGGCATAGAAAGCATTCGGTCATTGTATGAATAAAGGTTCTGTGTGAGTACATCTTTTGTTTGCATTTTCTAATCTGTTAATATCTATCATTATACAAACCTTACATTGGTCACCAAATGTTTAAGTATGAATTTTCGAACTAAATAATAAACCACAGTAGGACTCCATAGGTTGACCTTACTAACCTAGTATTGTCCTGCTGGAGATACAAATAATACCTTAAAGATTTTGCATAACATAAATTTTTCTTATTGAACAAACACTACCAAAGCAATCCCTTTGATCAGATACATACACATATAGGGTGTCACAGCAAGTAAGTCCTAATTTGTCCCAAAATTAATGCCAGTTCTAAGGGAAGCAACTATTAAATTATTATTAAAAGCAACTATTAAGTAGTTGCTTCCCTTAGATATAACTGGCGTTAATTTTGGGACAAATTGGGCGTTGCTTATGGGACACCCTGTATATATGCAATTCTAGCTGATTGTTGAAATTATCATTAGTTTGATCTGGAGACACTATCTCTTCTACAGAAGAATCCATGATGATCAACTACAAATCAACAGGATAAACTTAGGTCTGTACGCCATTGATTGACCAAGACTGTAAGTGCAGCATCTGTCCAGATGAAATCCTGCTACAGCCATCCCTAAGCAGTGCAACCAGAGGTCACAGCAAGAAGATACAAATTCAAACAGCCACAGGGGTCAGAAAACACTTCTTCCTAGACAGATCCGCCCCTACCTGGAACAAGTTATCAAATGACACAGTCTCTTTTCCAAACATAAACATGTTTAAATCAAATCTTAAACCAGACCTCAGACATCAAATGTTTGAATAGGAATTTTCAAACTAAATAATAACTAGCATTCCAAGTGAAAATATGGCTTTGTTGTCCCTTACACTCCCAAGAGTTTTTTTTCAGACACTACAGTACTGTAGCTTTCCACCCTTAGGTATACTATTAGCAAAGCAATGGGTATTTTACTAGTAATATTAAATTTCCAGCATGAAATTCAGGTTTGCTCAATGCTGTTATTTGATAACAGTTTGCTGCAAAGTATTAAAAGAAAATGAGAGTTATGATTAAGAGTACAAATGTTGTATACTGGGACGAATGTCCTGGATTTGGGAAAAGGGAAGGAGGACTTGAAAAACTTGTTTATAAAAATATGAGTACATATTTTTATTTCATATGAATACATTTTTGTGGTGGAGAGTGAAGAGTGGGAGAGAGATAATGAGAGTGTTCCCAACAGGCGGTCTGCCTCTCTGGCTGTCTCTCCACTCTCTGTTCTGAGTCCTGAGTTTCTCTGAGCTTCCACTCAGTGTGTCCGGTGTCTTTCTTATATGGGATTTCAAACGCCCACGCTGGTGTGTTATTTCCAGCAACCACCTGTGAGTTCAGTCAACATCCTGTTTCGGACACCCACGCATATGCATCAGGGTCACTTCCACTTCCGCCCAGGTGTTGGCCCGGAAATGACCTCTATCATTCCACTATCCATGTCCTAGAAATTATTTTGTGGTTAATTTTTCAGTTGTGGTGCTCCTGCCTGGGACGGTGGCCTAGATAACTAAAGCGTTGGTTAAAAAGCATCTGACTGTTGAGTCATCTGTAGGTTGTGGGTTCAATCCCAGGCAGGAGCACCACAACTGAAAAATTAACCACAAAATAATTTCTAGGACATGGATAGTGGAATGAGGACAGTATACCCCCGTGGATCAAATAAAGGGTTCAGTTCAATAGTTCCGGTAAGTTACCGACAAAACTTGACACCTGAAGAAGGCCGGAGAGTACATCGGCCGAAACGTTGTGGAAATGACAACCAAGATGAGGATCTCAGTCCGAACAATAGTATCAGTAAGAAGCTACAAATTCAACCAGCTGCCGGGTCAGAAAACACTTCTTCACAGACAGATCCTCCCCTATCTGGAACAAGCTATCAGATGCCACAGTCTCTTCTCAAAACATAAACATATTTAAATCAAATCTTAAAACATAAAATCTCAGACACCAAATGTTTGAATATGAATTTTCAAACTAAATAAGAAAAAGAAATCAGAACAAAAACTCAAAACCACAGTTCCCAGTGGCATAGCAAGGGTTCTCAGCGCCGGGGGGCAAAGATAGTTTTGGCGCTCCCATCTCTAAAATGTTGATTATTTATTTTATATAACACAAGTATAGTTTATAAAGAAAAATCTTTTCCATCCAGAAAGGTGTGACTTTTCTTCCTATTATGTTTTTTAGGTAGCTCATGGTAACGACTTTTCTGTGACTTTTATTCCTGTGACTTTTATTCCTGTGACTTTTATTCCGGGATTTTTTTGTTTAAATATATTGTAGACTTTTCAGTTGTGCAAAAAAAATTATCTATTTTCTCAAAAAATTAATTTTTAAAAGATTTTTTTCAAAAAACTTAATTTAAATATTTTAAAATTCTTTATTCTCCATGATTACTTCTGAAATGTTGATATTAAATAAAACCGAGTTTTAATAATCGAGAAATGTAAAATTTCACAAAATGTTCGGGAGATTTTTAATAGAATTAATTTGATACATATATTCATTTAAAATATATGGATGACCAGAATGCAATAACTTGTTAGCCCCTAGTTTTTGTATTATTAATTTAAAGAAATACGCAAATGTAATTCTTTTACGACTAATTTTATGCTATTTTCCTGCAGTTGAAACAAAATAAAAACTTTAAAGAAGATATTTATATTATTGCAATACGTTTTAGAATCTTTAAAGAAAGTGCGTCGAGGTACCTATTTTATATTATTCAAAATATAAAAAACATGTGTTATTTAATTATTTTACATTTTAAACGGAAAATGAAAACAAAATGAAACAATAGGAAAAATGTATGAAAAACTACAACAGCCTCTTTTGTCTTGGCTTCATTCTTGCAAAATTATCTATTACTTAATTATAATCCATCTCAATAGCTAACTGTCTTTCAATGGAGAGCAAAACTAACCCTGACAATCTATCCTTGCCCATTGTAGAACAAAGATATGACTTCATGTGCTTGACACGGCTATAGGATCATTCTGTATCTGCGCTAGTTATTAGTAGGGTCAGAAAAAAGTGGTACAATGTTCACAAGTTAGGATAAACAGAATATGTCATTGGTGATCATGAATTTAAGTACATGGTTGATGGTCAGTTTCTCAACATTTGAATTTGCCATACTGCTAGTGTCCATTATTTCTTTGTATATGTCTTTGAATGAAAAAGTCTCTTGTACTATTTCAGTTTGACTTTGGATGACATCTGAGTATGTGTCTGCTAAAAATTCTAATTTGTTCACATTAACTGCATTGTCAAAATGCTTTGGATCTAAAGCACTAAATTTGGAAGCCACATTTTTAAAATGCTCAAATCTTTTACCTATGCTATTTACAATAGAATCTAAGAAGGATTCAAGTATAAATTTTGAAGAAAATTAGTTAATTTAATGATTATTTGACTGGATTTTGGAAAAATATTAGTTACTTTTTATGGAAAATATAGTGAAAAATACATTTCAGGAAGTGTATGTTTGCCTGTCAAACAGTTCAAAGGACAAGTAGTGAATGAATAAGTACCAACATTTTTATTGAAATCTGATGATTAGTTAATGTTTTGGTAGAATTTAAAAATCTGGTCATGTTTTCGCCTTAAAATGTTTGAATACAAATTATTACATTACACTGTTTTGCACAGTGTAAACAACTTTTCACACACCAATATCTCTGGGTTTATATTGTAGAAACAAATTATCTTTAAACCAGAATTGTTACAATCCTTTTTCTTACTAATAACGATGCAAAGATTATTACAAAAGAATTGGCTATCATTGTGTTTAGTATCCTAGACACAACGATATCCCAAATGTTGGCCATTTTGCATTATGTAAACACATACATAATATTATCTTTGAGTGTAATTTGTATTGATTTTTTTGTTAAATCTTGGTGCTTAAACATTTATAGTCCTTGAATATGTTTATATCCTATGGCGGGAGAGGAGTTGAAAAATACACTGAGTCATTTTTCCAATAAGTGTTTTTTTATAGATGAATAAATAAAAGAATAATTGATTTTAAATGGGAATTTTTTCTGGTTCAATACCAGAAAAATATCTGACAGAACTTACAAAATATTTTTAAAGCAATAAGTAAGGTAAACTGATTTCATGATGTGTGAGTCAAAACAAGATCGATATGTAGGGGAGAACGGGGCACAATGAGACATGGGGTACAGTGAGACACATTCATTTTCTCAGAAACTGTAGGCAACAAAGTGCTGCCATCTATTGTGGATATTCACTTCTATGATATGACCAGGGAATAGAACATTCCATAGAGTCCTAAACAGTTGCACCCTACAAGCTGAAAATTTGTGTATATGGATCAAGTTACCCTTATACACAAAAGTTGGCAGCACTTTCCTGACTACAGTTTATGAGAAAATAGATTTGTCTCACTGTAACTCATTGTACCCCCCCCCCCTATATTTTTATTGATGTTCAAAGTTTGAACACATATACATACTTTCTTCGAAATAATCAATTGTAATAAAAGACTTCTTAATCCCCGGAAATGATTTATAGGAATATAGAATATGTAATGTTGGTATAATGACAGATATTAACAGATTAAAAATGCAAACAAAAGACGTACTTACACAGATCTAGTTTATTCATACATTTACAATGACTGCGGTCAACGACACACATGTGTCTTCTCCAACTATTTAAAACCAATCTAGCTTCCCCTGTAAACAGTGGCACCTTACCGGAAGTTGATAAGCACTCTCCTGCCTAAGGGGAACAACTCAAAATACTTACTTAACAGAATAATTACGTGATTTTATTTTATTAAATTAT
This sequence comes from Architeuthis dux, assembly GCA_006491835.1. Lineage (NCBI taxonomy): Eukaryota > Metazoa > Mollusca > Cephalopoda > Oegopsida > Architeuthidae > Architeuthis > Architeuthis dux. The sequence goes on along the minus strand of VCCN01003609.1, from coordinate 520,741 downwards.
GAAAATTCTTCTGTATTTTCCATTGTTATAATAATTTGTCTGTGTGAACTTCTGATATTTGCTTCCTCAAGCAAAAGGAATTTCAACCTGACAAATGCCTTACAAAAGGCTCAATAACAGTTCCTTTATATTTCATGTACTCTGTATACTCGAAGTAAATGCCCTGTATGTGCTTCCATAATGCGAAGTGGACAATATTTGGGTTATCGTTGTGTTTAGGATACCAAAGTCAATGATACCCAAAGAATTAACATATAACACCCTCATAATAAAACAAACTGTGAATATTGTTCCATCTAAGCTGTGCATGTGTGTGCACGCACACACATTTTGCAACCAGCACACAAAGGAAAATTATACGTGCACAAAAGATTTCCAATTCTGTAGATAGCTTTATGAGAAAATATTGGTTCATTATGTTGAATTCGAAAATGCGCACATACTTTTGTTATAGGAAAGATTTTGCACAACATAAGATTTTTGCGCACACTGACTACAAAAAACTGGTTTCTTTGTGTAGACATGTTCCCTCTAGAACAGTGGTTCCCAAACTTATTAAAATCTCGACCATCTATTTATGACCACAGCTTATAATGACCCACCTAACTTTATTAGAGAAAAATAAAATGCACTAAATATAGAAAAACATTAAACAATCATGATTATTTAAAAGAAATTACATTTCCATGAATCTTGGATACAATTTAATTACTTAATAATGAGGTGCATGTGAGGGATGTGCCTGTTTCTTGTTACTGTTGAAAATAGCATTGATATCCACATCAATGCGAGCTATTTTCAGGCGCAAATAATTTAACAGTTGAAGTTTGTTTCGAAATTTGTTTTTGATTCCAACCATTGCTGAAAATCCAACTTCACAAAGGTGAAAAAAGGAGAAGCATCTTTAAAGCTTCAGTAGGAAGGATTGGACACCTTTTTTGAACAGACGGCCACAATTGTATCGATTTTCTGCTGATAACAAAGTGTTTTTAGACAAATTGATGAGTTCTTCCTCAGCCTTTATTTCGACATTTAAAAATGTGTAGTTCAGATGCATCTTGATTGGGCATAATTTCCGAATTTTTTGCATTGAACCCGAGAAAATAATTTAAAATGTCAAAAGATTTCAATAAAAATGTCAAGTTTTAATTAAAACAATGAATTTTAACTGTTGTTAATAAGAAAGATATGAACATTAATGTAATTTATTACCCAAAAGTAATGTTCATATCTTTCTGATTAACAACAGTTAAAATTCATTGTTTTAACTAAAACTTGACATCTTTATTGAAATCTTTTGACATTTTAAATTATTTTCTTGTATTCAATGCAAAAGAATTTGTAAATTAATGTAGTGAAAAATGTTTCCAATATCGATGTTATCACACACAAGGTGCACTTTTCCATTTTTATGATCTATATTTTTGTATAATTAATAAAAGCATAGTTTATAACTTTTCACAGCCCTTCAAAATTTTACTCACGACCCACCAGTGGGTCACGCCCCAAAGTTTGGGAAACGCTGCTCTAGAACATTGGCTGTGAATAAAGAAACCACTTACTTTTTCTTGTGTTCCTGTGTGTGCCTTTTGTCTTTCCTGTGAGAAGCAGTCATTCTTTGGGGATCTTTTGGGCCAGCGGGTTGACACTATCTCTTCCAAAGTTTTAGTTGAAAATCTTTCTGATGTTCCAAAAGTCTAGACAAAAGACACCAGTTCTTTTTATCTTATTGTTTCATTGGTCACTTCTTCCGCAGTGGTCAGGTTAAGTACAAGCCAGGAATCCTTTATCGCAGAAATGTTCTGGTCACTAAACTCATAGAAGTTTTGTACGATGGACGGAAAGGTAGAGGAGAAGTTCTGAATCACAACAGAAAGAGCGCAAAGAGGGTGGGGAGAAGGAGAGAGGAGCAGAGTAGCTAAACTGGCTACACATATCATAAAATGGACAGCAAACGTAGCCCAGAAATTCCTTCAACTCACCCCACTTGCCTTCCCTACCAAGCCCCACCTATTGTGAGTGCTCAGACTTCACATCAGGGAATTTTCTTATTTTGACTTTATTGTTTAATTTAATGATGTAAGGGAATATCAATCTGGTAGTATATCTGACACCGGATTCTCATGTCTCAGTGGCATTGATAATTCTTTTGTGAATCCAGCGCCGGATATCCAACCGGATATCCAACCAGATTGATATTCCAGTACATCATTAGTTTAATTCATTTCACTATATCCCCAGTTTCCCAATTTAATTGAAAAGTGCTATTGTCTCAGACACATAACAGGCACTCCTTAGCACTATCCATGTTGCTGGTAATTTAGGCCAAAAGAATGTTTGCCCTCTTTGCACATGTTTGAGAAACACATTGACATACACATTTACTAGTTAACAATAATAGGGCTTGGTATAATACATAAGCTAGTTTTTGATGCAAATGCTAAATATAAAAAGGTCTGGTTATTCACTCAATAGAAACTGTCACATGACCAATGCCCTTTGACAGCATGCCGTGTTGGAGGTGATCAACTAAAGAATTTGGAAAAAGGGGTGATCAATGAATAAGTTACTTCTCTCTCCTTTTCTTGGGTAGTGATCATTAACAAAGACTGATTTAAAAAAAAAAGCTTGAATGCAGCCGGACACAAATTAGGGACCAATTTAGCATAAACTCATATTGCAAATTGAACCCTCCGACTAAAAATCTATTTAGGGAGGGTTTTCCAAAAATAAAAATAAAAAGTTCTTTCTAGACATAATAAGCAGTAAATGTTTAAATTTTCAGCCCTCTAGCTCCATTGGTGTGGCCTGTACACATGATACATACATAGCCAGCCGGACAAGCTTAAAAACTGAAGAAACCTATGGTGACAGTTTTGGTTGACAGTTTCTAATATTTAAGAATGCAGGATTGTAAAGATCCTGGAGGAAATATCTCATATCAGGAAACCGTGATACTATTTATCCACTTGATACAGAGGAAGCCAGTTATTGTGATCACTTTAGGGTGCTCTTTTAGATAAGAGTAACTAGCTGATAACATTAACCGTTTATAGAGCAGCCCTAAAAATTATATTAGATATCAAAACAACCTTTTTGCATGTTAAACTAGACATAATTACAAAGTATTTTCAGTTGCAAGTTTTCTGAAACTTTTTTGATTATATGGGCAAAACCCCATCTGCCTTGCCCAAAAACTGACCAAAAATGGAAAATATAAAAAAATTAAAAATTAAAGTAGAAACTTAAACAAAACATAGAATTAAAGAATAACATTCAATATAATGAATAGACACAAAAAATTGATATTAACAAAAAAAAATAACACCTCTGGGTTGATTATAAAATTGTATTGTGCGGGCCAAAAACAGGTTAATTTAATGGGAGTGTAGTGCGTCTCAAAACAGTTTCTGTCTTTGTTCAAGCACAAGTGTACTTTGCAAAGCTTGCAGACCACAAAGGTGCAGATTATGTTGTCTTTGTGGCTACAATATTTGCATGTGGCTGACGGGTCCTCAGGTGATCATATATAGTCACTTGCCTCATAAAGGGTTAAGTGAAGTATATACAGTGGAAGCTGCTTATTGTGATCACTTTAAATGAAATGTTTGGGACCAACGGATTTTGATAACAATAACCGTTTGATAATTTTATCCATGATTATCAGTGGTGGAAGGAGGGGGCTATGGCATATACCTACTTCTCAATTTCCAGGTGTTTTGTATATTCAATTTCCACTAATGGTGACATTACTGTATACCTAGTTCCCAAAACCAGGCTTTACCGTATACCTAGTTCACAAACCGTTTTCCATCACTGGTAATTATAATGAACGGCTTTCTCTGTATTTGAATGTAAAAACAGATATTTAGACCATAAACTTGTTTATAACATTTCTTCTTCTTCCATTTTTTATTTGTATCAAAACAGAAAAATAGGATCATAACATACATTGAGAAGAAAATGTCGATGCCCTATACGTGGGACTGGGCATCCGGAAAAGGAAAAGAACGAAAAAAAATTAAATCAGGTCTGGTTAGTCACTAAATAGAAACCATCACATGACCAATGTCTTTTGGTAGCATAGCATCCCATTTTGATCAATTAAAAATTGGAAAAAGGGGTGATCAATGAATAAGTTACTTCTCTCGCCTTTTGTTGGCCAGTGATCACTAGAAAAAGTTTGAATTTTCCAAAAACAAGCGCGAACACTGCCGGACACAAGCTAAGGGACCAATAAACTTACATTGTAAATTGAATCCCACTAACTTATTTAGCATAAACTTACATTGTAAATTGAATCCCT
>VCCN01003609.1:477664-501923 GCA_006491835.1 Architeuthis dux | reverse complement strand
TTTACGGACATTCTTGTACCAGCTACAAAATTACCTGATACCCCTAAGCAGTTTATAGATGATAATGATAATAATTTATTATTATTGAAAATAAACAACAAATTTATTTTTTTTTAAATGATAAAATTGCTAAACATAAATATTGAAGATTTTAACGGACATTCGTGGACCAGCTACACAATTACCTGATACCGCTAAGCAGTTTATAGATAATAATTTATTAAATATTATTGAAAATAAACAAAATTTAAAAAGAATTTACTGAAAAAAACAAAAACATGTTTCAATTTAAATCATGGCAATGCCAATCAATAGATAATATCTTTTTCAATTAACCTTTTTGCTGGTTTTATTTCACCGGACTTAGAAATGATACATTGGGAATAACCACTGAAAATTTAGTAAGCGTACATTTAATATTAAAAGAGATATAGCAATTTATTTACTGCCCATTGTAACAAGCTGTTAGATTAGTTTCAGGGAACACGGCACATTGTTAGACGAAGGGAGTCAGGCAGGCAGGGAACTTGGTACATTGTTAGATGAAGGGAGTCAGGCAGGCAGGGAACTTATCAAATTTGTTAAACCATAACAAAGATGTTGGTTAAGTTTACTAGTGACTCACTATCCTTATGATTATCAAGAACATTTCAAAGTTAAAATTTTCAGCTTAATAAAATTTTAAGAATCTGCATGATCTAAAGTCATCAGTTGATTATTATATTTTTGTTTACATTTTATAAGCAAAAACGGTTTTGTTTACAATTGGGAAAATTTCTCAAATCTGACTGATTTTGCTGAAATTTGGCTATAATGTTGATAACTGTTAAACCCCAGGAATTGAAAAATGGTGAGTTGTGGTCGATTCGATTGTTTGTTTAAATTTTATATGTAAATAACCATATGTCAACATGCAAAAAATATTGAACTTTGAAACTGCTGAACCAATTAGAATGAAAATTGTTATACAGGTTCTTGGGTACCTAATTTACTGAAAATATATAACCTGTACAATTACTTCACCTGACAATGGCGTTGGTATGCGCTCTCTGAGTGCTTTCTTGTCTTATAAAGGGATTATAGACCTGAAGATATCTCCCTTGGACCTACTTTCCTTTTTGTCAATTAAATTAATCACTTGGAAACGGGTGGCCTTTTTGAGCTGGAAATTGCTCTATTCATCAAGTTAGTGCATTTTAATGATATTGCGCTATGATGTATAGTTTTTGCTGTGTTATGGTAACAAATGCACAAGCAAACTTATAGAAATTGGATCACTATAATATTGATATTAGAAACTATCAACATAAGTTTCCTTGGTTTTTAAGCTGGTTTGGCTGGCTATATGTGTATGTAAATGTTCTAGAGGACTGAAAATTTAAACATTTACACCTTATGTCTAGAAAACCTTTTTTTTTTACCCCCCCCCCCCCCCGGCTTTTAGTGGTGTGTGTGTGTGGGGGGGGGTGCAATCTAAGTTCATGCTAAATTGGTTCCTTAGTTTGTGTCCAGCAGCATTCACGCATGTTTTTTAAAAATTTTTAAAAATTCCAACTTTAGTGATCTCTGCCCAACAAAAGGCGAGAAAAGTAACTTCTTCATTGATCACCCCCAACTCTGCATACTGACAAGACATTGGTTGCATGACAGTTTCTATTGGGTGACTAACCAGACCTGTCAGTTTAGTTGTTTCTTAAAAATCTTTTCTTCTTTTCCAGGAGTGTCGTCTCTTACCGAACCACAGAGCTGCCCATTTACTCCTTGGAAACTGTGAGTCAGGCTGAGAAACTTCCTTTATACGACAGCATTGATGATGAGACATTGACCTCTTTTAATGAATTTGCCTTGGTCAGCCAGATTTATTATTCTCTGAAGGAGGCTGCCTGCAGTGAGCAGAGTTCCAGGATGACAGCTATGGATGCTGCTAGTAAAAACGCAAGTAAGTATTCAATATGGTACATTGGAAGTCTGGACATAATCTGTAAAAAAGGAACCCAATCTGGAGGGTCGCTTCGCAGCCTTTTGGCTACGATCAAATTATAGTATCTGTTCTTCGAAACCGCCATGGCCTCGAAGTTTGGAGAAACACGGCCCTTCGGGTGTCCTGTGGAATGCACGTGTATCGTCCTGGGAGAAGTTGAGCAGGATATCTTGGCCAGCCGGTCGGGAGGCGATCGCCATTAGCATGCTCAGGATTCTAAATAAATCTTTTTAAAAAAAAAAAAAGAAGGAAAATCGCAGCGTTTTAGAGTAAATGTAAGGGAGGTAACTCGATATTTACTAATCTTAGTAAATGTCCAGCCTCAGATTCTTGGAAAGCACCAAAATATCTAAAGGAATAAGTATTAGGTTGTGCTGAGTTAATTACAGAGATGGCCGAAAGTTAGATATTCAACTATTTTCACTTTTATATTGCAATTCCATTTCCAGAAAACTGCATAGAACTGATAATTTTCCCTTGTTAGAATCAAAAATACTTGAGGCTGATATTTTATTTCAGACTTTATGCAAATTTCATTCTTAAAAAATCCATAAAACTGTTCAATAATTATTTGCTATCTAACAAGTTCCACTTGTCTAAATTTGTGTCTCCCTCTTGACTTTTATTGTTCATCTTTCAGGTGAGATGATCGACAAGCTGACCCTGACCTACAACAGGACCAGACAAGCTGTCATCACCAAAGAACTTATTGAGATCATCTCTGGTGCTGCTGCTTTATAAGCAGTTGTTTTCGTTTAAATAGTGGAAATAGTGCACACACGATAGTGCCAATCGGTAGTTGTCTGCCGAGCTAAACTGTGTGTAATTAAGAAAACATTAGCCTTTAAATATTTACTGGCACCATCAATTTTGACCTCCTTTTTTTTTTCTTTTTTTTTTAAACACAAAAAAATATAAATAAAATGTTTAAAATTCTTATATTTGTGTTGTTTGTTGATTTAGAAGAAAACTTTTCTTTTCATTTCCAGTACTGATCTCTTTCATCTGATTAGCAAATTCTTTCATGTTTATTTGACTTTTCTTTTTATTATTACCATATATGCCAGTTTATAAGACGGGCATTTAATTGAAGGAAAAAAAAGTACTTTGTAGGATGACTGGTCCAGAGATACATACTGAAGTTAGGTTATCTCCCTTGCCTAAGTTTTTTTTTTTAAAACTGTTGTTTCTGATAATGTGTTAGTAGAGTGGAATATGTTAAGAATATGTGTTGTATAGTGAGGTGAAGATGCATTGGGTCCAGGAAAGAAAAAAGACTCTAAAAACTTGTTTGTAAAAATATGTGAACATATTTTATTTCTTAAGTTACATTTTGTTGGCCGGAGAATGAAGAATTGGAGAGAGATAAGAACTGACAGTCTATCCCCAACAGGAACAGCGGTCTCTTGCCTTCCGGCTCTGCTGATGTGTGTCTCTGCTTGGGTTTTGAGTTTTTCTGTCTCTTCTACTTCCTCTTTGGCTCTGTGCTTTTAGGGTTTTCGAAGGCCCACGCTGGTGTCGTTTCCGGTTTCCACATCCTGTTTTTTGGACACCTACGCATATGCTAAGGTGACCGGGTCACTTCCGCACAGGTGTTGACCTGGAAACGACCTTGTGGTAGTACATCATAACATGTGTTCTTATATATATAAATTGAAGAAAATAAATCCCAGAAGAAAACTGGTGTAAAACTAGCAATAGTAAAGGGCCTGAATTCAAATATTTTTGCATTACAGAGACAGCAACTAGTGTTGTTTATTTAATAAATTTATTGTTGATATTTTTACACCAGTTTTCTTATGAATATTATTCAGTGATTTATTTTCTTCAATTTATAAATAAGAACACATATTCTTAACATATTCCACTCTACTAACACATTATCACAAACAATCGTGTTTAAAAAAAAATCTTATCCAAGGGAGATAACTGACTCCACAACTGTATGTATCTCTGGACCCAGCTTTCCACAAAGTATAAAAAAAAAACAAAGCAAATCTTATACTGCGTCCAATATACTAGTATTATTAGTGAGGATGGGGCTGTCTACCAAAGCAATCTTTGAAAGAATGAATCAACAAGTGATGATCTTAGCTGTTTAATCTTTTTTACAACCTTAAACATTTTTTTCTTGATACTTGCACTGATAAATGTTTTTGTCTAGACCAACTGCATTGGGTATAGTATAGAAAGCTTTAAAATCCATCATTTTTATGCAATTACTCTTAGTTTTCAGTACTAAAGCAAGATAATTGCCAAATAAAAATGTTACTAATTGATTACATTGATGCAACACGAATGTATTCATTGTTATTGGGTACCAAATGTACAATGATAAAAACCCATCCATATTTTTGTTACTACATGCCGTGGTTAATGTATTATCACAAATTCTAACCATGTTTAGAACCAAGGCAGGAAACAGTGTGAAGATAGATTTAAAAACTTAAGGACAAATATTTATTTCAGCTGGTATGTTAGGTACAAAAAAAGGTCTCATCAGAGTGTGCCAAGTAAATCAGGGTTAAGTTGATTATAAGATTTTTGGGAAGAGCACATCAAGGGTGCTAGAACAAATCGTTGCCAGTAAATTGGTCACCAGTCAATTTGTTGAGAGGTAGATTAGTCGATAGTACAATTCATCTCATTTGTTGGTTTGAACAATACTCATTGGACAAATGGTCTCAACAATTCATCTCCGGTGTCTGCTATAATTTGTTGGTTTGGACAAATGGTCTCATAACAATTTAGCATTCAGTCCCCCCCCAGACATTATATTTATTTAAGAATCCTGCATATCAACATGGCTGCAAGCTGATCATTTCAGAGAAAGGAAAAGGTTATAAAAAAAATTTATATATGAACCAGCGTATATAAAATGCGATAGAAAAATACAATTTTGAATAAAAAGTTAATTTCTTAAAAGACGTTGCACATAATCTTAAATTTTAATATCTAATGTACTAAACTTGTTTTAGTTTTTTGATTTTTAATCATTTCTTGAAGTTGGTGACAAATGGACTGGAGGCCCACAATTGAAATTCCAGCCCAAACCAGAAAGACACAGGTATTTTATACTCTTTTCAAATTATTTGTGACCAGTATTTCTGTTACATAGTAATTCATCCTTATTAATAAACAGAATATATTTGTTTACCTTTTGCCAAAATTGAGTAAGTCAATTTTTTTCTCTTTCTCTTTCTTTCCTCCCTCTTTCTCTCCCTCCTTTCTCCTTTTTCTCTCTTTCTCCTTTTTCTCCCTCTTTCTCCTTTCTCTCTCTCTTTCTTTTTTCTTTTTTTTTCTTTTATTTTTAGCACCTAGTGAATCACCTCCTAAGTTAATCTAACCATATCTCTATGGCACAATATTTTATTCATATGATTTCATAGCATAATTTATTTAGTCATAAAGGTAGTTCCCCCGGATTTTTATGACCTTGTGCCACCTTTTCAGCTCATTTGTGTATTTCATCAGTTCAGGTTCTTGCAAAAGTTTCCACCATTTTTGGACAAAATCTTTTCTTCATAAAATCAGAGTATTTGATGATTCCAGTTTTGATTCAAAACATTTTTCCATGTTCTGAATTTGTTGGAACCACTCACCAAACTCTAAGAGTGTTGAAGATAGTAAAACAAGTGATGGTCTGGACAATATGCTGCATGGAAGAACTTCTGGTACTAATGATAATACTGGGGTCGAGGCAATAATATTCATAAAAGACTAAGTTTTTTTTTCTATCGTTTTGAGATGGGTCATATAATATTCAAATGGTTCTTCGGACGATTGAATTCCTTTTTGTTATTTGTGTTGTAAACACGACATTTCGGCCAATCCATTCCTCGGCCTTCTTGATTATTGACAGAGAACATTGTTGGAAACAGAGAAAAAATCAAAGAGGCAGCTCACATCAAAATGTCGACTAAATGCATTAGCCAGACAAGTGCGGATTTCAACCCGATGTGGCTTCCACTTCTCAACAAATCTAAACCCGACAGGACACAGAAACACCCGGGCAATGCGCTATAAGGGCTACCCCCCCCCCCTACATAATTTCTGTTTAAGCCATCACACACAGATTTTACACCTGAAGAATGGATCGACCGAAATGTTGTGTTTACAACACAAATAACAAGGAGTTCAATCGTCCGAAGAACCATTTGAAGACTAAGAGTTATTCCCATTTATCTTTCATCATAATTTTAATAACATTTCATCATTTTAATACTGTAAACCCTCGCTATAACAAACTAATTGGGAGGGGGTATTCATTAAAGCTGAAAGTTTGTTATACCCAATGGTTTCCCCTTGTTCAGTAAATAAGTAAGTTCAGTAGTTTGCTGCATTTAATGAATGTTCGGTAAATCTAAAGGCAGTTCGGTAGCCCCAACATTTATTTTCGAAATAAGTAAAAAGTTTGGCACAATAATGTTATTAGGGACCCAAATTTGATTCATCCGAAAGATATATTTTTTTTTTTTTTTTTTTTTTTTTTTTGTGATTGATTGTGAGCGTATAGTGTTACATGCTATATTGTTTATCTTTCAACATAGTTTTGTGTCCTTTCTTTTTTACACAAAATAAATAAATACATAATTTTAATTTAGTCAAAATTCAATTTAAGTAAAACACGGATACCATAATCAAAATTTGGTGATCCTAAATAAGCAACGTAAATTAGGTTCCTATGTATACCGCCTATATTATATAAATTATTTTGATCATGAAAAATGTTATTTGAACATTTCAACACAAATACATTATAACTTTTCAATAAAAAAATTGCCTCTGGAATAATCTATGAAAATGGGTTCCATGTTAACTTACATATATGAACATTTAAAAACACCTTTTTTTTTTTTTTTTTTTTTTTTTTTTTTTTTTTTTTTTCTCTTGCTCAACACAAAAAAATGTCACTTTTGGGCAAGATAGTCACTGCCAATGAAAAATGGATTTGTTATGAGAATAGTTATTACCCGTGAAAAAATTCACAGATATATTCGATTTTTCTATGAGATGATTTTTAATAAAAGAAACATTGGGGGCCATCATGCATTTGGTAATAATATCTATTTGTGTTCCTGTGGAGTTTGAGCAGTTTCTTCACGTTCTCTTACTTTAAGATTTAATAGTTCAGCACTTCAAAGCTGTTAATAGTGTAAATATGTTTATGACCTATGAATTTCATCAAAGGTTTTATTAAAAAGTGACTGAACTTATTTGTTTCAAATAGTGGGTAGGAAAGATTTTATCAGCAAAATATAAATTTTATCTTTTATGTACTATGGACAGAGAAACAAAGAGTAAATGCCACACTGTTCATTATATATATATTATATAATCTCATAGTCAGCGCACATCTGCTAAATGTAGGAGTGACCAGGTTCTGTACTTAAAGTCGCAGACAGCCGCACTATCGTGAAAATCTGTGATCAAAGTTGCAGACAGTCAGTCTGTCCTGATTCTCCTTTAAAGGGTCGGTAGAACTCTATAGCCATCTCAGGCTTCTACCAACTACAGGATGTTCATGTTCTGTGGTCTAATCACAGTTCAGCCTTACTGTTGGAACATCCCCACAAGGAGGCGACAGACCCCCATAGCTAGCTCGGGCATCTGTCAGGAGGGGGACACTCCTGTCAAACCCACGACCTATGGGATCTGCTCCTATACACGCCACTCCGGTGGCCCATAGTATGTAACCTGCGGGTTTAAAGGGTGGGGTCGACCCTGGGCAAGTCACACTTCACCTTAAAACTACACTGCTCAGGCTGGAGGTTTAATTTCGCACATTGGCCCCGCCGTCTATGGTCCAAATGCTGTGGAAAACCATCCTCAAAATCTTTGCTCACAAAACCAAGCCATTCATTCATTCATTTTTATAATCTAAAATCAAGAAAATCATGTATAACTCCCGATTTGTCCCAAAATTAATACTGGTTCTAAGTGAAGCAACTCGTCCGATTAATTATCAAGTGTATTCAATTTTACTGGTAATTTTAGGCGTACTGGCATGCTGAGTTGCTTCCCTTAGATAGAACCAACATTAATTTTGGGACAAATCGGCCGTTACTCTTGGGACACCCTGTATATATGAACAGTGACTTTTTTCTGTTTGTTTCTCTGTCAGTAACTTCCACTAGAGTGCACAGATACTACACTTTGATCCTAGGCAGAAGTGCCAATCCATATGTAGATAATCCTGTCATTTTTTACGGGTGTTGTATAGCCCTTTACACTGTTCTGCTGCCATGGGTCGTCTCGTCGTGGGTTGCTCATTTGCCGGAGGGAAACTGTGAACTAGGACAGAAAGGAAGGACTCGAAAACTGGTTGTAAAAATATGAGACATATTTTTATTTCATAGCATACATCTTTGTCGGCTGGAGAATGAAGAGTGGGAGAGAGATAAGGAGATCCGACAGTCTGTCCCCAACAGGGACAGCGGTCATGTGCCTTCCAGCCTGGCTTAGGCGATCTGCTTCTCTGCCGAGTCCTCTGAGTTCCTTTATCAGGTTTGAACACCCACGCTGTGTCATTTCTCAGGACAAAGAAAGAAGAGACAGAGAACGATTGTCTAAATACAGGAGCAAGATAACAACAGCACTGAAATTGCCAACTGCGTATACGGTGACATTCTCACCGAGAACCCAGTTGTGGCGCAAAGTGCATAGGGCCCTCATCGTGTGATTCCAGACCGGTGGAAAGGAATGAGTCCAGAACAGAGACGGGAGATCCTAAAGAAACAGGAGGAACAACGACTGGAGAGTGAGGTCAGTATGAATGTGTTGTATACCCCTTTACACTGTTCTGCCGACATGAGTCGTCTCGTCGTGGGTTGCTCATTTGCAGGAGGGGAATCCTGAACAATCAAAAAGGATGACTCGAAAAACTTGTTTGTAAAAATATGAATATATATTTTTATTTCATAGCATACATTTTGTTGGCCGGAAATTGAAGAGTGGGAGAGAGATAAGGGTGCTGAGAGACCAAACCCCACATGGACACCGGTCTCGTGCCTTCCAGCCTGACTTAGGTGATCTGCCTCTCTGTTCTGAGTTCTGAGTTTCTCTGTCTCTTCTGAGCTCCCTCGTCTCGGCTCTGAGCTTTATGGATTTTCGAACGCACACGCTTGTGTCATTTCTGGTTTCCACATCCTGTTTTTTGGACACCTATGCATATGCTAAGGTGACCGGGTCACTTCCATTTCCGTACAGGTGTTTGACCCTGAAATGACCCTCTTGTGGTAGTATATCATAACACAGGTACTATGCTAGTATTTCTAATAAAATTATTCAATAATTGCCTAACAGATACTAGAAGAGGCTTCCGATTTTATAAAAGCCGATTCATACTTAGCAGAAATTATTGTAATGTAAAATTCTAAATACCAGCTGTAATTAAAACAGTCCAAGGGAAATTATGAATCACTGCCACCCATATATGCTGTGTTGAGGGTGATCACTAAAAAATCTAGCATAAGCTTACATTGAAAATTGAACCCCCCCTAAAACCCTATTTTGGAGGGGAATTTTCAAAAAACAAAAACATTTTCCCTCCCATTGATAGGAGTGTGTGCACAAAATGTCAAACCTAAAATTGAACCCCCCTCTAAAAACCTATTTAGGGGGTGAATTTTCAAAAAACAAAAAAAAACATTTTCCCTACTCATTGAGGAGAGTGTGTGTTCAAAACTTCAAGTTTCTACTATGAACGGTTAGGGTTGGGCAAAGTCCGGATACATAGATAGATACATATAAATGTGTGAACACATGAATAACCTAAAACTTTGGTAGTGGTGAGTAATACTACCTCTGTCCCATAATAATTGTTACATTAGTGTATGAAATATATTTGCCAATGTAACAACTATTATGGGACAGAGGTATCTTTCATTGATAAAAAATATTGCCAAAAAAGCAATAGTATACTGACACATATGTTCCATAAAAATCATTTGTGATAATAACTGTCTTCACAATGCTTTTTGTTTTTCTTAAAACAATGGAAATAATAACAGCTGTGATCATTACAATCCTGTTTATAGAAGCCAATGTTCATAATACTGTGTGCCACCATCATGGAAGATGACAGTGAGCCTATCCTCAAAAAATCAAAAAAAAACAGAGCAAATTGTTTTTTGTATCTCCTGACTGGTTGTGCAACGATAAGTGGATTTCTCTTTGGATATAACACTGGAATTGTATCTGGGGCCATGTTGTCCCTGCAGAGATATTTCAGTCTTTCTTCAGTCTGGATAGAACTGCTTGTGTCTGGTACAATTGGCATGGCTGCCATTTCATCTTTAACAGCCGGAGCCTTGGCAGACTATTTTGGCCGGGCACGTACCATTTTGTTATCCTGTGTGATATTTACTATTGGTGTTTTTATCATGGCATTCTCTCAGAACACAGAGATCCTACTACTTGGTCGTTTAACTGTTGGTACAGCAATAGGTGAGTTAACCTAATTCTTGGGGAATTTCTGTGTCCTTTTAACTGTTTTAGACAATCTTTCATGATCAGCATCCAAAATTAATTGTTGCAAACATACAGTATGTACAAAAAGTATCCGATAAATTTTAAAAAGTTAATTTTAACGTCCTTATACAGCTTCAAAATTGTCAGAATTTGAACCAAAGATTAGAAAATACAGAAATCATAAAAATATTGAAGCAAGTTTGAACATTGAAAAGTTATTTACAAAAATCAGAAATCTTTGGTCCAAATTCTGTCAATTTTGAAGGTGTATAAGGATGTTAAAATGAACTTTTTGAAATGTATCGGATACTTTTTGAATGCACTGTAATTCTCTTGTACATAATAAAATGTCCACATATGAGTATACGTAAAAAAATTCATGAAAAATAATCTGATGATAAAAGAAATGTTAGGGCTAAAAATTCATATGTGATTAGAACATTTTTTTTTTTTTTTTTTAGAACATTTTATTTTAGTGTGAAAAAAAGTATACAATTTGTATATACAAGCACACATCATAACAATCATATTTACACAATATCTAGGGCCTTAAACATTTGCAGTGGTGTAATAAACATCATAATTTTCCTTAAAATCATTTACATCTCTTGATAGCATTACATATTCTGGTAATCTATTCCAAAGTCCTACCACTCTATTGCTAAAAAAGAATTTTCTGATATTCAATCTACTTCTATTTGCTTCTACCGTATATGTAGCCTCTCAGTAAAAAAAAAATACATCAGGGTTTACTACTTCTAAACCATGCATAATTTTGAACATTTCTATTAAGTCTCCCCGATCTCTCCTATTTTCTAACAATGTTAATCCTAACACTTTTAGCCTATCCTCATAACTCATACTTTTTAATTCCAACATTAACTTAGTTGCATGTCTCTGGATTTTTATCTCTCTCCAAGTATCGTGACCAGACCTGTGCACAGATCCTTTTCACCATTTACAATATCTAGTAGATTTCTGTTCATACAGTAATCATAACACGGATTTCTATTTCCTACATGTAACACCTTACATTTATCTTCATTAAAAGCTAATAACCATTCTCTTGACCATAGCATTAATTTATCTAGGTCCTCCTGTACTCTTACTTGGTCAACCGGTGACAAGACTGGGTGGTACAATTTGGTATCATCTGCAAAGATTTTACATTTTAAAGATATTGTATATTAGTATTGGGTAACTCAAAATATTGATGAAAGAAATGTTAGGGCTATAAATTCATATGTGATTAGTATTTGGGTAACTCAAAATATTTGTTTGATTTATTAAGTAAAAATTAAAGACAATTTAAAAAATCAACTTTATTGAACAACATATTTGGTACAATTTTATTTTTGTTTACCTTCATCTTAAATTTTATTAGTTGCTTTTTATCGCAACTTATCCTCAGACTGATTACCCTCCGGCAGTGAGCAAATAGTGTTGATTAACTCACTGCCAGAGGGTAATCGGTCTGAGCAAAAGTTACGATATAAGCAATTAATAAAATTTAAGATGAATGTAAAAAGTAGTCATAAAAATTTAAATAATAACATATTTCGTAAGCCGTAAAACATTTTTTGGTACTTTCGAGAAAATGGGTCAGTAAAAATTCACAAAAAATCTGACTAAATCTAAATTTTTCAGTAAACAAAACAAAAAAAGTGAATAATACAACTCTGTCTCAAGTTTAGCTAAGATCCATGTCATTGTTCTCTTAACCCTTTATAGGGCAGTCCTAAAAATATTTTAGATATCAAAACAACCTTTTTGTATGTTAAACCCTACTTAATTACAAGATATTTTCAGTTGCAAGTTTTCTGTAATTTTTCTGTAATTTCTTTGTTTATGGGGGCAAAACCCCCTTTGATGCAGTGATCATATATAGTATGTAAGTATAGTATGGAAAATATACAAAAATTAAAACTTTATGTAGAAAGTTAAATAAAATATAGAATTAAAGAATAACATTCAATATAATGAATAGATACAAAAAAATTGATATTAACAAAAAAAAGTTTTTAAAGATTTTAAAATGTTATTTAAAGATTTAAAATATTATTTAACGGGGTGTGGTATGCCTCAAAACAGTATCTGTCTTTGTTCAAACTTTGCAAAGCTTGCAGACCAGATTGGTGGCTACAATAATTGCATGTGGCTGACGGGTTCTCAGGTGATCATATATAGTCACTTGCCCCATAAAGGGTTAAATGACTATTGCAAGGGAGATAACTTTATTCGTGAATTTTTACAGACCCATCTTCTCGGAAAGTACTCATTTTTTAATTTTCAACATCAACTTTATTGAAGAACATATTTACCGTTTGTTACCACCATCTTCTGCCATCCCTCAGGCAACTTCATAATTCCATCCTCGCAGAGCTTTTTATCTTTCTTAGCAAACAACTGCTCTAGGTGCCTTTTGCAGTCTTCCAGGAAATTGAATTTCTTTTCATTAAGACAATTCTGTAAATTCATGAAAAGAAATTGTATGAAGTGCGATATCTGCTAAATATGGCAGATGAGTGGAAACCTCCCTCCGAAGTTGTAACAAAATTTGCCTGGTCATGAAAGAAACATACAGTCTATTATTATTCTGATGGAATATTATGCCCTTACTTTTAACTAATTCTGGAAGCTTTTCATTGGCTTTATTAGGAACAGTACTGTTACGTTGCCAGTCTTACGTCTTTGTTGTTTATTTGTGTGTTGGTTATTTTCTGTTCTTTAGCTGTGTTGGTTGAACGTGTTTTGTTCGAACCATATTTAGCTGTGTTTAGAAAAAGGAGAGATGAACAAAGATGTGCGTTCAGGGCAAATGCCTGTGTTCAAA
This sequence comes from Architeuthis dux, assembly GCA_006491835.1. Taxonomy (NCBI): domain Eukaryota; kingdom Metazoa; phylum Mollusca; class Cephalopoda; order Oegopsida; family Architeuthidae; genus Architeuthis; species Architeuthis dux. Next base: position 488,637 of record VCCN01003609.1, on the reverse strand, counting down.
AGGGGCCTTCCCAGCTCCCAAAATCTGGGTCCTTGTTTCCAGGATCCGAAACAGAGCTTGTTAATGGGGGCTGTTGGGTAGCATGCTTCAGCATGTTTATTGGTATTAAGCATACATACATATATAAACATTACAAGTACTTATTCAAATCAATTGTTTGGTTCTTCGGAAAGAGCTTATAGTAAAGGACTCTCTTCTAATCACACAATATACACAGCATTGCCTTTTTTGGATGAAGACCAATACAATCCAGTAGGTTTTTTTCACTTAACTTATGTAGAAGCCACACATCAAAGCAACTAACATAACCAAGTTAATGCCAATAATTTTCAATGCTTAATTTGGATATTTTAAGTATGTTGACTATCTCCTGCATCATATAACATTGATTATTCTCAAGTAATGTCTTGATTTGATTGCTATCAACATCAACTTGTCTACCCGACTGTGGGACATCTTTCAGTGAGAAATGTTTGGTATGAAAATTTGCAAAGCACTTTTGACTAGGACATGATTGTTAGATATCATGTGCGAAACTAATGCGTATGAATACGTTGTTATACCTGTATACAAAAGCAGCGCGCCTGAATAAACGAGCAGTTCTGTAATTAACACAAGCGTGTCCTGTTGTTCATTTTGTAACGTGCTGACTGATTTCCCATTCATTGTAATCTGCCTTGTATCTAACAGTGATAAAGTGATTTAATGTCCCTCTCAAATGCTTATGCTAAAATTTTGTTAATGGCAGAAATTTTGCGCATTGTTTTTAACTGAAATTTTGAATCAATCAACCAATGAGACTTTTTGCATTCAATGTTTATTTATCCATAAAGCTTATATCTCTCATTCTTCATCCTTCTTATCATTTTGTTGTCTTTTGTGTGCGTTCTTTTGTCCTTACTGCATCACAGTCTTCTATGCTTTGCAACCTGCAGGCAATTGTACAGTAAGTTTGTTTGTTTAAGTTTTTGTCTTGCATCCTCTCTCAATCAAAGACAGCAACCTTGATTGTGGGCCTCGTAATGTAGAATTCTGGCCAAATGTGCATCCCAAATGCTTATGTTATAATTTTGTTAATGGCACAGATTTTGCGCATGTTTTTAACTGAAATTTCAATCAATCAACCAATAAAGAACTAAATGAGACTTTTTGCGTTAAATGTTTGTTAAATGCACTAGTACAAAAATACACTACTACTTAGGGTGGCCATTTACAAATTTCAAAAAGGAAAATGGCAGACAGAAAAGGAGGACTTGGGTAGATTGACCCTCTCTGATATGTTGACAACGTGACTTGTACACTGTGTCTCATCAGCAATGTTGACCATTGGGTGATAAAGTGATTGTCTGCCTCGTAATGTAGAATTCTGGTCAAATGTGCCTCCCAAATGCTTAGGCTATAATTTTGTTAATGGCACAAAATTTGCACATTGTTTTTAACTGAGATTTTGAACCAATCAACCAATAAAGAACTATCAATCAAATGTCTCAATCAAAGACGGCAACCTTTTGATTTAGATTTCTTCACTCGTTTATCACTCGTTGTTTTGATCATTTGTGCCTCCCTATGAGCAGGTGTGCCCCATAGTGGCATTACTGCATTACCATACTTTTTCACACCCGGCTTCTGACATTTTTATTCCTAACAGGTTTATCTTCAATGGTAGTTCCTATATATATAGCTGAGATTGGACCTAGTGACATCCGAGGAACACTGGTTACTATCAACCAACTTTTTATTACACTTGGCATCGTCATTGCAAACCTGACTGCTGCTACATTTAGTTACATGGAGAAAGATGCTTGGAGGTAAGTAAAGTTTAAGAATCAAGGATTCATTTTTCTTGTCCTTGTGGTGTCATGGGGTGGTGGAGATGACAGTAGCATTATTAGTTTAAGAATCAAGGATTCATATTTTTAACTCTTAAATTCATTCTACTAAAAACAAGTAATTCAAGGATGTAACTTGCGCTTTTTGGTAATTTCTTTTCTTTTTCTTTAATTCAATTCACGAAAGAGTTCCATTTTTTAAAATCCTATTCATTGAAGAGTTCCGCAGTTACAAGTGGTCTATAAATCTAAGAGTTAAAAATCTTCCACTTGTACTTGAGGTGTCTATAACATCGTCTGGTACTAGTGCCTTTGTTAGATTGTTGTTCTTTTTATTTTAGCTTTGTGTAGTTCGAAACATGTTTGATTCCACTGTATTTAACGTGTTAAGAAAAGAAGATGAGAGACAAAACAAACATGTGTTGATGCTTCTGGACTCTCCGCTTCTGGGCTCCCGTTTTCATGACCGGAAACAGGGCTTGTAAAATGGGGGCTGTTGGGTAAATTGTCGGCGTGTTTATTCATTTTAAAATGTATATATAGAAGCATAGATACATACATACATATAAACATTAGTGTCTTGGGGCAGTGGAGACGGCCTCCACTGCCCACACAACACAACATTTTGTCCATCTGTTTTTTTTTGTGTTTTTTTTAAAATTCGCTTTTATTTTACTTCCACCTTGCCACGCCCGTTGAAGCTTCACCAGAGACCAGTTTATCATACTTTTCGGGAGTATGTTCCCTACTCTGTTGCCCACCGTCACAACGTTGGAATTTCCTGGTTTGGAATCAGAGTTGTCCATCTCCTAGACTGGTGGCCAACCAGTCTGTCTGCTATTTACCCAGAAAAGATGGATTCATGCTTTTCCAAAGGACATTAGTGCAAAGTTAACAACAACTGTCACAGTCAGAGTTTGCCGGTTCCATTTTCTGTGCTGCTAACTGTTAGGCCACCCAAATCTCCTCGAATTCATTGAAGTGTAAAAATGGTCAACCAGGTACAACATCTCAAAATGGAACCAATAGGGTAATTTTAAACTATTTATTGCTGTATGCAACTTTAGTCATGATTCATAATCTCATAGATTGAATATTATACAGTGAAAATTTCAGATCAACATTTAGCTAATATCTGTGTCAGGCTATGAACTTATTGAATCACCCTAATATATAGTGATACACCAAATTCTGATGGTAGCGGAAAAATGAAACAATAACAACTCACATTGCTATATGGAAGAGTTGCCAACCCCCTGCTCAAAATACATAATGGCCCCTGCAATCTCAGGAAATAAAAACATATTTTGTGCTTGTTCAAATACTTATGAAAAATACTTTTTAATCAATGATAATTTATACGTAAAAAAAAGTATTGCTCATAAATATTTAACCTATAGATGGAGGGAGGGATAGATTCATGTCTTTCCCAAGGTCATTAGTACAAAGTGAACACAAACTGTCTCAGCCGGAATTTGAACATGGCTTATCGAGTCCATCTCTTATTTATAATGGTAAAAATAAATTTTTCCTTATGACCACTTCCCCATGCTGAAAATCCTAATTAATGTTTTAGTGGCCATTTTGGAAGCCATCTTGAATAAAACACATTTCGATTGGTCAGACTTTGGTAGACTTTTAGTATGTTATTTAGCACGCCAGATACTACAAAAAATGGTGAGAAATCTTTTGTAGTAATTTTTTGGAGGTAAAACCATAAATTCACTCGACTAATAAGCAAGTTTACAGAAAATGCTAGATAGAAACTGGAAGTCTCAGTAATAGCATTTTATATTTGGAGCAAAAAATGTGCAATGCAAACGACTAAAAAAAGATCAAGAAAGCATTTTGTAATAGGCACGCAGATTTGCTATGCAAATGTCTAAGAATAATCAAGAATCAAATGGTATTTTACCAAGTTAACATTAGAAGAAAAGAATACATAATTTAATCTCTTAAACATGAGGGGCTACACTACACAAATAAAAAATAACTACACTCTAATTAATGTTAAATCAAAATCTTGCCATTATTTTGTTTTTAAATTTGTATTTGCCACAAAATTCTTGGCAAGCAAAGAGTTGAAAAATGAATGTTTATCAGCCATCTTGGGCTAAATCTTCAGACAAACACAAGGCAATAATAATTGCGTATATGTCTTGATTTCTTTCAGGTACATGTTGGGCCTGGGAGCTGTTCCCTCTCTTATCCAGTTGTTTGCCTTTCTCTTCCTCCCAGAAAGCCCACGTTGGCTAATTGCAAATGGCCGCTCAGAAGATGCCCGGGCGGTGCTGGCTAAGATACGCCCGACTGACACAGTCATAGAAAAAGAACTTCATGGAATTAAAACTCTAGTGGCAACTGTTTCTTTAGACCAGGGTCAGTGTTTCATAATTTGATGCATTTTTTTAATTTGAATTTCTTTATAATGTCGGCAACAGGCTTTTTATTTGAAGTATCATCACAATCCATGAAGTTTTTTATTTGTTCAAATGGTTCTTCGGACAATTGAACCCCTTCTTATTATTTGTGTTGTAAACACGACATTTCGGCCAATCCATTCTTCGGCCTTCTTCAGGTGTAAAATCTGAGTGTGATGGGTTCAACAGAAATTATGTTTAAAGGGAGGTAGACCTTATAGCCCATGGCCAGGGTGTTTCTGTGTCTTTGTCCTGTTGGGTTTAGATTTGTTGAGAAGTGGAAGCCACATTGGGTTGAAATCAGCATAGTCGACATTTTGGATTGCATTAGCCAGACAAGTGCGGATTTCAACCCGATGTGGCTTCCACTTCTCAACAAATCTAAACCCGACAGGACAAAGACACAGAAATACCCGGGATATGCGCTATAAGGGCTACCCCCCTTTAAACATAATTTCTGTTTAACCCCTCACACTCAGATTTTACACCTGAAGAAGGCCGAAGAATGAATCAGCTGAAATGTCATGTTTACAACACAAATAGCATGAAGGAGTTCAATCATCTGAAGAATCATTTGAATATTAATGACCCTTCTCAAAACTATAGAAAATATCTTTTTTTATTTGCTTTGTATTTTTTGTTTGTTTATTCCTGTAGACTCCTTGTGGAGCATAGGGCCACAACCACTCTCCTGCACTTTCAATAGCAAGTAGGTTTTTATGGGGTGCAATTGCTAGCCCCACATCCAACTGTCCTCCTTTACCCGGGCTTGGGACCAGCTATAGTAACTGCCAAGCTGTAGGTTTTATCTGTCAGAGTAATCTTCTCTTAGTGGGACTGTCTTACAGGGCTAAAGGGCTCCAACTGCTCTGCTATTTACCCATAGCTGGGCGGGGGGGAGAAGTGGATTCATGCCTTTTCTAAGGGCATTATTGAGAAGTGAACGTAAACAGCCTCGGACAGCATAGGGCTGTGGCTTCAGTAGCAAGTAGGTTTTCCGGAGTGGAGTAGCTAGCTCCATGCCTGATCCCTGTCTCCTTTACCCAGGCTTGGGACCAGCTATATCGACTGCTAAGTTGTAGGTTTTTTCTGTCAGAGTAACCTTCTCTTAGAGGGACTGTCTTACAGGGCCCCCCTACAAATTGTTAAATTTGCACCCCTCACAAAAGTAAAAGGTTTAAATGGTAGGTCTGATTGCCCCACCCCCATAGTTGCAGAGTCAGTGGGCCCCACATGCTGCCTCTGCCATAGTTGAGCGAGATGCGGATTCATACCTTTCCCAAGGGCATTAGTGCAAAGTGAATATAAACTGTTTTGGCTGAAACTCAAACTCGGTCTGCCAATTCCATTTTCCGCAACCGTTACGCCACCCTACGACTCCTCCTTTTTACTTATATAGGGTGTCCCGTAAGAATGTCCTTTCCTACCCATTGCAAGGGGAGTAACTATGTATTGAAACAAAATCCTCAAATCGCAATACAACGTATCTCAGCTGAGTCAACACAAAGTTACTCCCTTTACAACAGATACAGAAAGGACATTCTTACGGGACACCCTATATAACCTTTTTTCTAATGAAAGAAAATTTCCAATCCATATTTCTTGTGACCGTTAAGCAGTTTTCTAAAACTGAAGTTTGAGTAAAGTGATATTCAAGAGTTGTGGTTAAGTAAGCATTGTTAAAAGGAGAGAGAAGTAACTTATTCATTGATCAACCCTGTAATGTTCTTGTTGTGTTTATGTGCCTTTGTTGTTCTTTCTGTGGTAGCTGTGTAAGATTAGAATGTGTTTGATTTATAATCGTGTTTAAGCGTGTTAAGAAAGGATAAAACGAATGTTGATAAGAGCTATGCTTGAGCTGAACTGAGCCTTCTCCGTTCTTACATCCAGTCCGCACTTTCTGAGACCGGAAACGGAATGGGGGCTGCTGGTTGCTTGCTTCGGCATGTTTATTGATTTAACATAACATACAAATGTATAAACATTATAAACCCCTTTTTCAATTTTGTAATTGATCACCCACAATACAGCATGCTGCCAAAAGACGTTGGTCAGGTGACGGTTTCTATTGAGTGACTAACCAGACCTGTATTTTATTGTTTCTTTTAGCGAAATGCAGTACCTTGAAGCGGATCTTCCAGACAAAGCATGTTCTAAAGGCCCTGATGGTGGGTTGCGGAATGCAGCTGTTTCAACAATTTTCAGGAATCAACACAATCATGTAAGAAACAACATTTTAAAAAACAATTCTACACTTTTCAATCATTTATTTCTTGTTGCTCACAGCCAGGCCAGTCAGAGGGTTCATGGGGCTTGTGTTATTGAGAATAGTGTAGAGCAGGCATGGGCAACCTTTTTTGAGCAGCTGGCCGCATGTTTCGTGCTCGATTTAGCGCGTTTCTTGTTTTGGCTAAATTAGCGCATTTTCGCCTAAAATATTTAGGCTGTTTTTGGCCATATGCTGGCTATTTTTTTACAATTTCTAGGGTCTCTTTTGTGGTTTTTGGCCATTTTTGGCAATTTTAAAAAATTAGCGCTTTTTTAGTGCAATCAAACTAGCATGAAAATATTTTTTGAGTTGGCAACACTGGCCACATGAGATATTGCTAATCATAAACTGGGCCACAAATTTTAGAATGTTAGGAACCGTTTTTGCTAACAACATAGCTTGCATGCACCATTTCTCTGAACTCTGTTTGCCTTTTAGAAAAAAGCATATTAAGGTTACCAATCTGTTCCTTTAAATTTATCATACTCAGAATGTTTAGTTGTGTAATGACGCTTAACATTAAATTCTTTAAATGCGGAGTGGGATTCAGAACATATTAGACAACTTGGTCTGTTTTTTACTTCAACAAAGAGGTAATCATTTGCCCACTTATCCTGGAATTTTCTCATTTCTTCAAAAAAGGTCCCTTTTTTCTTAGATGAAATTTTAATAAAAGCGATTTTCCCTCATGGAATTAATCGTGCCATTCAGAAAGTCAAAAGGGCCGCATGCAGCATGCAAGCCGCAGGCCGCCCATGACTGGTGTAGAGATTGGTCTCCTCCTTAAGGCTCGGGGAGGCTCTCTTCATGCTACTTACGGCACCTTGTATTTCCAGACAGTCGCCCATCTAGGTACTGACCAGATTGTACAAGAACTGGTGTGTCCAACACAATTCTACACTGCTTGGATACAATAATCATTTTGTAGTGACTTTCTATGTAGCAGGAATAAGCCTTGTGACTCACAGGGACAATTTCTCATCAATATGTCTACCACGTTGATACCTTGGTTCAATTTCAAGCTTAGTACTTTATTGAAAGACAGGTCCAGAGATACAGACTAAAGTTGTGAAGTAAGTTATCTCCCTTTGATAAGGAGTTTTCTTTTAAACTAAGTTGTTTGTGATAATATGTTAGTCACCATCATCATCATCAGCCGTTATAAGTCCACTGCTGGACAAAGGTCTTTCCCATCTCCTTCCATGACGACCTATCTTGTGCTAACCTCTGCCAAGTCTTACTGGCAAACTTTTCTATCTCGTCCCTCCATCTTGTGTCTGGTCTTTTCCTACTTCGTTTACAGTCCCATGGGCACCAATCGGTTAGTCTTTTCCCCCATCTATTGTCATCTCTTCTTGCTAGGTGGCCAGCCCATCTCCATTTTTGCTGCTTAATTAGTTGTATAATATCCTTTACCCTGGTCCTCTCTCTGATCGATGTTGATTTTTTTCTATCTCTTAAAGTTATCCCTAGCATTGCTCTTTCCATGGCTCTCTGTGCTATTCTAAATTGGTTTTCAACTCGTTTGGTTAATTTCCATGTTTCACATCCATTATATGTCTCTGCATAATGCAATATTATATGTATTTTGAAATTTTTTGAAATTTTTTTGAAAATTGAAAATACAAGTTAATCTGTATTCGTGTCCTTTCGTCAGCATAATGCAAAATTAGATGTCTCTGAATAATGCAAAATTAGATGTCTCTGAATAATGCAAAATTAAATGTCTCTGCTAATGCAAAATTATTGAAATTAGTCTGGTACTTTATTGTTGATATTTTTCCAGCAGTAAATTAGCAGCAATGTCAAAAGATCAATATTCCAACAGTTTGAATCTACCGTTCTGTAGTCACAATTCCCTTCTTGAAACCTTAAAATTCCCTCCACCCCAGGGGGAGGGGGATTCCTCCCTGGTTGAGAACTTTATATACTTATATAAAAAAGATATATAAGAACTCAGAAGGCAAACAATACAAAATTATCAAATAACTGGTTTTATACAAAGAAAAAGTTTCCTAAAGATAGATTAATAAATGAGCTATTCTGAGTTGATTTTCAGCTCGTTTGTTTAATTTCCATGTTTCGCATCCCTAAGTCATGGCTGGTATTATGCAGCCGTTGTATACTTTACGCTTTATGCACATTGGCAAGGTGCTCATCAGAATGTCTCTATTCATACCAAATGCTTTCCAACCTATCATTATGCGTCATTTTATTTCGCAGTCATGATCTTTCTCTAGCTTTATTACCTGATCTAGGTAGATGTATTCATCGACCTCTTCTAGAGTCTCACCTTTTATCTTTATGACCTCTTTGGGGACTTTATCGTTGAACATTACTTTTGTCTTTGTTCTGTTCATCTTTAAGCCTACTTTTTTATTTTCCCTATTTAGATCAGTTAGCATGTTTTGTAATTCGTCGGATGCTTCCGACATCATAGAAAGTATTCTTCATCTATGTTTCTTCCCATTCCCTCCCAATCAGTTTTCCAGAAGGCAAACAATACAAAATTATCAAATAACTGGTTTTATACAAAGAAAAAGTTTCCTAAAGATAGATTAATAAAAATAAATTTTGGAAAATTATTAGCAATATGAACAAAAATACGAGTCATACATGTATAAAATTTTGCCATCCTTTGAAACAAGAGAACAAAACATTTTTGGTGATTTGAACCATCGGTGATTTCTGCTACGAAAGAACAATCGCATAAAATTCTCTTGCTTTAGAAACTGGTTTCTGTGGAGAATTATTTTTTCTTTAGAAACTGGTTTCTTGTTCCCAAAGATTTTTTTTAAAGAATTTTAATAATACAATGTTTACTCACCTTAGTTGAGGTAATTTTGGAATTTAAAGGTTTTTAATTTAAATTTACGAAAGGGCACGAATACAGATTAACTTTACGTAGTTGTTTTTTTTAAACAAAAAACAAAACTTTACACAAGTAATTATGTAGTTGAACCAGTTTCTAAAGCAGGAGATTTTTACGCATAAATAAAAAATTAAAATTCTCCACTGAAAACCAGTTTCAAAAGCTGGAGATTTTTACGCGTATGGTCTTCCATAGCAGAAATCGTTTTGTTTTAAAACACTGAAAATGTTCCATTCTCCTGTTTCGAAGGATGACCAGAGTGGTTTAAGGCCAGCCGTGATTTTTCAAAAGGGGCAGTTTAGAGTTAGTTAGGATCCGACACACAGGAGCGACGGTCAAACCAGCTAGGGAGCTTGGCTCCCCAGCCCGTTAGACTGAGGGAGGAGAAGGAGGAAGAAATCTGATATTTGAATTGGTGGTCATTCAGTAAAGTGACCACCCATTTAGAATTTTAACTGAAGCAGAATTCAATGCCTCAAAGTGATCCGCGAACCAGCCCAGAATCAAAGCTATCAACGGGAATAAAACGAACCCATATTTTCAATTGAAATCAACAAATTTTGTGGGCGAGCCTTTTCTCCGGTATGTACGAAATGTATATATTTCCCTCCACAGAATGTTCGCATAAAGGTACAACCCAACGACGAGACGTCTCACCCTCACATCGACAAGAAGAAATACCAGCATTATCCAACATTAGCCTAAAATTTTTCTGGAACCCCTGACTTCACCGACTGAGAAAGGCTGGTCAAGGAACTGCCATAAAAAGTTATTTTCCTTAAAGATCACACAACCTTTATAGCATTAAAGTTTTGAGAAAGAGCTGATGTTAGCCCTGTAAAAAATCTCATAGAAACTCCTGAAAAAGTTTCCCTTATGTCCCTCACTGCAGGCATAAAAGAGATTGATGGTAATGATTTTTTTTTACTATCAGATATTACAGTGCAACAATTATTGAGATGGCTGGAATATCTGATGAAACTACTGGTATCTGGTGGTCAACTGCAGTTGCTACACTCAACCTGCTATTTACAATCATTGGGCTGGTACTGGTGGATCGAAGGGGTCGCAGGTGTCTCAGCAATGTCAGTATGGCTGGTAAGTTACTTTTAAATTTAAATATCAATAGACTAGTAAGGTAACCCAGTATTACCAAGGTTACATAGCTTTCCAGATCATTCATCTTCATTGGCAAATATTTTGTCCAGACTATATATTACTGTTCACCCGCTTATCAACGGAATAATAGGGGGGAGCAGGTGTCTGTTAATGCTGATTGTCCGGTATTACCGAATTATGTATAAAAAAAACAAATAGCCAAAAAAAAAACATAACAATAGCACAAATGCATATTGGCACAGTATGTAGATAAATTAACATTGTAAGAGAATATAAAATAACCTATACATATAAAACAACTGGCTCTGTCTATCACTGTGCCAAATTTTAACCAAATTTAATATGCATACTTAGTGGACCTAGGGGAAGAACTTGGACTATTTGGTTTAAAAAAACAAAAACTTTTTAAAGGGTTTTAGACAGGGTTCTATTTACATGTAACTATAATGTGAAACTGAACCCTT
>VCCN01003609.1:434153-446475 GCA_006491835.1 Architeuthis dux | reverse complement strand
CAAACTCCAAAATCAGCTGAGTGATAGATCACAAAGATAAAAACAAAGTAAATCAAGTTATTTTAAATTGCTGTTTAATGCATTTGCTTATAGTCACAGATGTGTTTTGGTATGTTCTGTTAAAGGCCTTCTAAACTTTTCCTCTACTCTTATCACAGTTGTACCAGTCTGTTATGTGTATACTAGATCTTTATCTGACTTCCAGCAACATGTTGTCACTTCTCCCCTTTCCTAATTGTGCTCATTTCCATTCCACTAATTGCTATTGATACAACTTCCTTCTCTTCAAAACTATTCAATTCTCCCTACCATGATGTTTACTGAAAGTCAGCAACATGAGGATTGTAGGTATCCAAAAGTGACTCAGCAAAAACATTTCAGTCTCATACATTTCTATCCAGATATCAAGTGGACACTTTCCCAGATCTATCTCTAGCTCTTCTCCTTTCAGGCAATTTACTGTATGTCTCTTATTTTCCTTCTCACATTATTTTTTTTTATCTGTCGACATATTTTTTTGTTGTTTCTTTTTTCTGTAGTTGATTTATTGGGTTTTCTTCTCTGCTTTTTTTTTGTTTTAGTTTTAGTTTTTGATATTCAGTAAGTTTAGCTAAGTCTAGCACTAGGGGAAATGGGGAGAATAACTAGTTGCCAGATTGTGTTATGCCAATCTTCCAAGTTGGGAGGGCCGCTTTCTGTTCTGTGAAGACAATGGAGTATGCCCCAAGGATTAGTCTATGATTGAGTTGCAGTGCCCGCTGTGACTGTACAGCCCGGATCTCGAGCAGCAGACTCTGTTGCAGTTTCTGGAGGTGTAGTGCGCGCCTGGCTGTCTCTGCTCTCTGCTTTCTTCACCCTCTTCCCACTTGTTCTCTCTTCTCATTTGTCGGGATGCCTGCCTTGATGGCAAGCCTCCATCTTCTGTGATCTGAGGCTACAGCTTCTCAGTTTACTGGGCTGATGCTGCATGCCTCCAAATCTCTTTTTCAAACATCTTTGTGAATGAAGAATGGGCCTTCCTACATGTCGGTTGTACATCAATAAGTCCATAGCCTAATGATGAAAAAAGCATTTATTTTACACAACAAATATACCAGCTAATAACTACGTGTTAGGCTATGTACTCATTGATCTATCCATGTCTGTATTCAAACCTCTATGCACACACTCAACCCCATTAATATCTTTTGGAAGAAAGCACATTTAGCAAATTACTTTTTCCAATATAATCTCCTTCCTTGTCAATGCACTTAACCCAACACTTCTCTATTAATCATATAGGTCAAACATTATACAGTGAAAATTTCAGATCAAAATTCAACCAATAACTTTGTCTACAGATTTATTGGTCCATCCTCGTATAATTTATGTCGACAATAAATGGATAAAAAATGGCTAACACTTGATGAAAATCCATATAAAACAGATGCCTCCCTGCAGAAGTTCTGTTTCCTATTTCTGAAATTCTTGTGGCCAAGTGCCAGACTTTGTTAAATTTATTAAATCCCTTGAGACAAATATGATTCATCATCAACAACTTTCAAAGAAATGTGAATAACAAACACTAAATGATTAATTAATTGTCTGATATAGATTTCCACAGTGTTGCTATGGGGAAAATGATGGACAATAATAAAGCTAGAATCAGCAATTGCCTTTGGGTTAACTGTCACTTTTTGTCAAATAATAGAGAATTCAATAAAGAGGAAAATGTATGTATGTGTGTGTGTGTGTGTGTGTGTGTGTGTGTGTGTGTGTGTGTGAATGTTTGTATCATTTATTTATCTATCTATCTAGATAGATAGATAGATATTAACAGAGATAGACTAAATTGGAAAGGCACAGATTTAGATATATGTATGTATTGATGTAGGCATGTATGTATATATGTGTCTGTGAGTATTTCTATCTATCTATCTATCTATCTATCTAGATAGATAGATAGATAGACACGAACAGAGATAGACTAAATTGGAAAGGCACAGATTTAGATATATGCATGTATTGATGTATGCATGTATGTATATATGTGTCTGTGAGTGTTTCTATCTATCTATCTATCTATCTATCTAGATAGATAGATAGATAGATAGATATGAACAGACTGGGATAGATAGATAGATAGATAGATATATAGATATGAACTGACTGAGGTAGAGTAAAATAGAAATGTATGTATGTATGTGTGTATTTCTCTCTCTCTCTCTATCTATCTATCTATCTATCTATCTATCTATCTATCTATCTATAATGATAGCAGATGAAATATTTTAAGCTAAAATATTTCAAAAACATTAATACGTAAACCGGATATATGTAGTGATGTACTAGTGTTCAACCCGAATTGGTTAAACGAACAAGGATGACATACTAAAACAAATTCTGAGTCTTTTTTATTCAGTTTGAAATTTGTTTATTAAATGTGAAACAACTTGTTACTGCTACTGGGCATTCCGCTTTCTTTTCTTCATAATTTTGATCTATTTGTCTAGATAGAATGATTGTTCCTCCCAAATATTGTCTAGATAGAATGATTGTTCCTCCCAAATATTGTCCAGATAGAATGATTGTTCCTCCCAAATATTTACTCAGTTCTGGACTGGTTAATAATTTCTCATTTCCCCCAAATCACTTCAGAAAATCTTCCAATATTTAAACATAAGCCAATTATTTCCATTTGTAAAGTATGGATAATTATGGACTGATAAAGTGTGTATACATTTTGTGAGAGGACAGCTAATCTAGCCAGGGACACGGAAGCCCCCCCTGCTCCAAATTGCTTTTGGCACCCCTGAATCTAGCTCACATTAATGATACAGACTGTGTGACACTGGCAATCTTGACACGTCCATTCATCAGATCTTGTTGATAACACCTGTATTTTATATCATATAGGTTTTGACGAAAGACTCCAAATTCTAGAAGCTCTCATGATTAAAATAATGTTTTAAAAAAACAGTTGAAAAGGATATTCTTCAGCCAAGGAACAGGGATTTTGAAAATGTCTAATAATTAAAAATACATTGTTTTATACATTGATTTATTCAGACCAGTTTCTTCTTCTTCTTCTTTATAGAAACTGGTCCGGATGAATCCATGTATAACAAGGGAAATTATTAATCACCCACACCTATATATGCTTCTTTTTACCTATTAAATTAAACAATGGTGGTGAGAATTGGCTCACAAAAAAAACAAGTGAGAATGCTGCTAGACACAAACTAAGGGATCATTTTAGGATAAACTTACATTGAAAATTTTACCCACCCACAAAAAAAAACAAAATATTTAGGGCGGGAATTTAAAAAAAAAACAAAAACATTTTCCCTACTCATTGAGAAGAGTGTGTGTTTAAAATTTCAAGTTTCTACTATGAATGGTTAGGGCTGGCCGAAGTCCGAATACATAGATAGATACATAGATACATATAAATGTGTGAACACATGAATAACCTAAACCCAGCAATAAACCAGTGTTGTGGATAGTGATGATTAACTAGACCCAACAATGAACCAGTGTTGTGGGTAGCAGTGATTAACTAAACCCAGCAATAAATCAGTGTTGTGGGTAGTTGTGATTAATAATAATTCATAAATTCAGGCTAAAAAGATCTTCAAGGTCAGTCTGGGAAGTATCCAGTCATTTAATATTAAGGAAAAAAATAACCTTAGTCCCCTTCAAAGGTCTTTCTTTGAGACCGTACACACTTTTCCCTGCATCCTTTCCACAAAACAGTCTGCAAAGTCATCTTTCAGGAACGTCATAAGTTGCCTCATCGTGTTTTCCTTAATCTCATCCACAGTCTGAAATCTCTTTTGGAACAGCTAGAAGTTATAATATACCAGATGTTGGTTTGGGACAGGGGGCTTACTGGCCCATGTTCAGACCCACTAAATTTCTTCAAACATTGACAGTTTTAAACTCAAAATTCAGCCAATGGATGTGACGGCAACTACCTCTTTACTCAAACTATTCCAAGAGTCAACACGTTGGCTGAAAATTTTTTTCTTAAGTTCAATTTACAATGTTTTTTCTGTATTTTATACTCATGTCCTCTAGTTCTATTTTTATTAAATTGAAAGAATTTTTCAGGTTCTAAAACCGTACAGCCCCTTACCAACTTAAATGTCTCTATTAAGTCCGCTCTTTCTCTTCTTCTTTCCAAAGAAATGAGGTTGCATTTCTACATCCTTTCCTCGTACGTTAATTCTTCCATTCCATTTATTATTTTTGTAAACTGACGTTGAATGTTTTCTATTTTCTTTATGCCTTTTATTAGGTATGGACTCCATTCTTGTTGGCAGTATTCCAAAATTGGTCCAACTAAAGTTTTGTATAGATTTAACATGTTGAACAAACTTTTGTCTGTGAAAGTCCTCTTTATGCAACTAAGTATATTGTATGCCTTTTTTACTATTTAACCTATATGTTCCTCTGGTCTCAGTGATTTATTGATCAGATCTCCCAAATATTTTTCCATTGATGCAGTTTCTATTCTGTGGTCTCCAATGAAATAATCATAATGAGCATTTTTTGTCCCCACATGCAGACATTTGCAATTATCTTGGTTGAATCGTAGCTGCCAATCCACACACCAATTATAGTGCTTCTGTAGTGTGAAAGCTAAAATAAGAAGCCAACTCTTGACTAAAGGGGCCTGACAGACCTTGGTGATATGATGTTTTGCCAAATAAAACCTGCACCAGATGTGAAGAATAACTTGCTTGGTCAATGTGAATGCGACGGTCTCACAGTACACAACCTCACTCAATGACGTCTCACTGCAAAATGCTGACTGAGTAACCCCATGGGAGAGTGTCTGTTCACACATGCGCAATAAGATCCCCTCTGATTCATTATCAAGTTATATCAAGGCCGTGCAAGCAGTTTTTCGACATTTGCAAAATGGCTCTATTCTTTCTGGACAGAACTCGCATTCTTCTTGCAAAATGCCGACTGAGTAACCCCATGGGAGAGAGTCTGTTCACACATGCACAATAAGATCCCCTCTGATTCATTGCCAAATTATATCAAGGCCGTGCAACCAGTTCTCGACATATGCAAAATGACTGAATTCTTTCTGGACAGAACTTGTATTCTTCTTGGAAAATGCTGACTGCATAACCCCACGAGAGAGTGTCTGTTTATGCATGCATAATAAGATCCCCTCTGATTCATTGCAAAGTTATATCAAGGCTGTGTAACCAGTTTTTTGACATATGCAAAATGGCTGAATTCTTTCTGGGCAGAACTCATATTCTTCTTGGAAAATGCTGACTGAGTAACACCATGGGAGAGCATCTGTTTATGCATGCACAATAAGATCCCCTCAGATTTGTTGTCAAGTTATATCAAGGCTGTGCAACCAGTTCTCGACATATGCAAAATAGCTGAATTCTTTCTGGACAGAACTCGCATTCTTCTTGCAAAATGCCAACTGAGCAACCCCACGGAAGAGCGTCTGTTCACGCATGCACAATAAGATCCCTCTGATTCATTATCAAGTTATATCAAGGCCGTGCAACCAGTTTTACAAAGTAATACAAAGTATAGAATAAAATCTTATACAGCAGAATGGAACAATTTTGGTGATTTCAACCATTGGTGATTTCTGCTACGGAAGACCATATGCATAAAAATCTCCTGCTTTAGAAACTGGTTTTCGTGGAGAATTGTTTTTTTCTTCAGAAAGATGTTCTTTTTAAGAATTTTAATAACACAATGTTTACTCACCTTAGTTGAGGTCATGTCTGAATTTAAAGGTTTTTAATTTAAATTTACGAAAGGGCACGAATACAGATTAAACTCATGTAGCTGTTTCTAAGACATACTTATTTTCTTTTTTAACAAAAAAAGCTTTACACATTAGTTTATTAGTGCTGTTTCTTAAATTTAAATTAAAAACCTTTAAATTAAGAAATGACCTCAACTAAGGTGAGTAAACATTGTGTTATTAAAATTCTTAAAAAAAAAAATATTTGCAAACTAGAAACCAGTTTTTAAAGAAAAACAAATTCTCTATAGAAACCAGTTTCTAAAGCAGGAGATAATTACACAATTGGTCTTCCATAGCAGAAATCGCCAATGGTTGATATCACCGACAATGTTCCGTTCTCCTGTTTTGAAGGATGGACCTAAATATGTTACTTCATAGAATGCAACCATACTTGTACTATATTAAAACATGCCAATACAGTTTTATTAACCACGAGTGATAGGCTGTGCTAAGTGCCAATCTTAGAACAATTTCAAGTTTACATTTACACAAGCATTTAGTTTTTGTCACAGGAAAAAATTTGCAAAACATAAGAATTTTGGCACACTGAATACTAAAATTTAGAGGGAACATTGGTGATGGCTGCATTTGTTTGGTGCAGTGAAGTGATGTATGGGTGTTTGGGTGATGAGGAAGGCGGGGGTTGGTTTGAATAATGCAAGACCAGCCTTCTCACTGTTCCCACAATATTTTGGGTGTGTGCCACATTATTGTAATTCCTACAATACTAAATAATAAATTTTTGAAAATAGCTACTGACAAGCAAAAATCATTTGGTCTCACAATTATGGATGATCACTGCATTTGCTATTCAACAAACTCTTTTGGAAGTAAGAGAACAAAGAAGGTAATGAACAAAAATCAGTCGTTGTCTGTCACTTTCAACCGAATCTGAATTTATATAATTTCAATCTTTATTGTTATTGGATGAAGTATTGTAACACACCACTTTTTATTAAATTTGACTAGTTTTTACCTTTATCCTAATTTTAGTTGTTTTTATACAATTTTTGGTCACTTTTTGGGCGAGGCACCATATATGATCACTTCATCAGAGGGGGTTTTGCCCCATAAACAAAAAAATTTCAGAAAAATTTCACAAGAAAAAGTAACCTTGTGACTTTAGTGAAAGGTTACTTTTCCTTAACTAGAGTCTTGCGACTTTGGTGAAAGGTTACTTTTCCTTAACTAGAGTCTTGCGACTTTGGTGAAAAGTTACTTTTCCTTAACTAGAGTCTTGCAACTTTAGTGCAAAAACAGGTGGTCCCTGTTTGGGGCGGGGGTGTCTTACTTCTCTGCAGGGGATGCAGTTGGCGTATTCTAGGCCCCAGTTAATAGCTATATAAGCATTTCACAGCAAAATACAAAGCAATATCTCAGTATTTACCAAGAGACAAATAGGTTAAAAAAAACAGGTCTGTTTAGTCACTCAACAGAAACTGTTACATGACCAATGTCTTTTGGCAGCATGTTGTGTTGAGGGTGATCAATTAAAAAAAATTGGAAAAAGGGGTGGTCAGAGAATAAATTACTTCTCTCATTGTTTGTTGGGCTGTGATGTCTGAAATGTCTGAATTTCCAAAAAACAAGCATGAATGCTGCCGGACACAAACTAAGGGGCTCATAGCATAAACTTACATTGTAAATTGAAAACCCCCACTAAAAACCTACTTTGTGAGAAATTTTCAAAAAACAAAAAAGGTTTTTTCTAGACATAATAAGGAGTAACAGTTTAAATTTTCAACCCTCTAGCTCCATCCATGTGGCCTGTATGCATGACACATACATAGATAGCCAGCCAGACTCACTTGAAAACTGAATAATCCTATGTTGACAGTTTTGGTTGATTGTCTCAAATAGCATATATATATATAGTCGAGTGCATTTATGAAAAAAAAGCCACCTTACCCCCCAAAGAATTGCTACAAAAGGTTTCATAATGGTCTTTTTGTGGTATCAGGTGTGCTCAAATAACATACTAAAAGTCTACCACAGTCTAACCACTGGAAAGGTGTTTTTTTCAAGAATCATTAACATGCCCATTACGTGTTCATTATTCATACTGGACAAGTTTTTTTAACAGTATTTTGTCGTATCAAATCTGACCGCTGGAAAGGAATAATTTTCAAGATGGCATCCACGTTGACTGCCAAATTAGCTGCATTTATGAAAATAACACACCCTCCCGCCGAAATATCACAACAAAAAGTTTCTCAATGGATTTTTGTAGTATCAGGTATGCTTTATAACATATCAAAAGTTTACCACAGTTTGACCTCTGGAAAGGTGTAATTTTTAAAATGGTGTCCAACATGCCACCAAATCTTTAAAATGCCCATTACTCATTCATTATTCATCCTAGAAAGGTTTTTTCAACGGTTTTTTGTAGTATCAAGTGTGCTCAACAACATATCTAAAGTCTACATTAAAATGCTCATTACTTCTTCATTATTGATCCTAGATATCTTTTACTAACGGTTTTCTGGAGTATGAGGTGTGCTCAACAACATACTATACGTATACCACAGTCTGACAATTGGAACAGTGTAATTTTCAATATGGCGTCCATTTATGGTTTGACACCCCATTTTTCCCGTGGTCAGATTTTGGTAGACTTTTGATATGTTAATGAGCACACTTGACAAACTACTAAAAACTGTTGGAAAAACCTTTCTAGGATGAATATTGAAGGAGTAATGGGCATTTTAAAGAATTGGCGACCAACTTGGATGTCAACATGAAAATTACACCTTTCCAGTGGTCAGACTGTGGTAGTCTTTTAATATGTTATTGAGCACATCTGATTCTACAAAAAACGTTTTGTAGCAATTTTTAAAAAAATTACACCTTTCCAGTGGTCAAACTGTGGTCCTATAAAATAAATGCACTCGAATAAGTAGGCATTTTAAGGAATTAGTGGGCATCTTGGATGCCATCTTAAAAATTACACCATTCCTGTTGTCAGACCGTGGCAGAATTTTTCTATGTTATTGAGCACACTTGATACTACAAAAAACTGTTAGAAAAACTTGTTTAGAATGAATAATGAACGAGTAATGTGTATTTTAAGGATTTAACGGCCATTTTGGACGCCATCTTGAATAAAACATCTTTCCATTGGTCAGACTTTGGTAGACTAGTATTTTATTTAGCACACCAGATATTACAACAAACTGTTGAAACCTTTTGTAGCAATTTTTTGGGGGATAAAACCATAAATGCACTCGACAAATAAGCAAAATGAAATGCAAAAGAGGAACTTTGAGAAAAAATGGAAGTCTCAGTAATGGCATTTCATATTTGGAGCAAAAGATTTTATATTTGGAGCAAACGACTAAAACATGATCAAGAAAGCATTACATAATAGGCACGCAGATTTGCTATGCAAATGTCTAAGAATGATCAAGAAACAAATGGTATTTTATCAAGTTAACGTTTGAAGAAAGGGATACATAATTTAATCTCTTAACTCTTGAAGTCCTAAAGAGCATGAGGCTGCACATAAACAAACATGGCCAGAAATCCTAAAACGCACAAGGCCGCATGAGTCATTCTTGCAATACTGCCAATTTTCATAACAATCTGCCCACAAGTAAAGACACTATAAACATTTGAATAAACAAACCATTTTCAGCCATTTTCTGCTCAATCATTACAGGACTGGGCTTTGGACTTTTCAACAGGATGTTAAGAGTTAAACATGAGGGGATACACTATACAAATAAAAAATAACTACACTCTAATTAATGTTAAATTAATTCCTACAGATTAATTAATCAAAATCTCACCACTATTTTGTTTTTAAATTTTTATTTACCAAAAAATTCTTGGCAAGCAAAGAGTTGAAAAATGAATGTTTATCAGCCATCTTGGGCTAAATTTTTAGACAAACACAAGGCAATAATAATTGTGTATATGTCTTGATTTCTTTCAGGTACATGTTGGGCCTGGGAGCTGTTCCCTCTCTTATCCAGTTGTTTGCCTTTCTCTTCCTCCCAGAAAGCCCACGTTGGCTAATTGCAAATGGCCGCTCAGAAGATGCCCGGGCGGTGCTGGCTAAGATACGCCCGACTGACACAGTCGTAGAAAAAGAACTTCATGAAATTAAAACTCTAGTGGCAACTGTTTCTTTAAACCAGGGTCAGTGTTTCATAATTTGATGCATGTTTTTAATTTGAATTTCTTTATAATGTCGGCAACAGGCTTTTTATTTGAAGTATGATCACAATCCATAAAGTTTGAGGTCTGTCCGGAAAGTATCCAGCCATTTTATATTAACAAAAACATAGCCTACCCACAGCAATGGTACCGTAGTTTTCTAAAACAGTCTGCAAAGTCCTCTTTCAGGATTGCCATCAGTTGCCTTGTCACATTCACCTTAATCTCATCCTTGGTCGTGTAATGAGAGTCATTTGTTTGTGTGTTCGCTTACTGAAGGAAGGAGGGTACAGAAGACTGGAATTTGGGGGATAGTATTATCAGGTTTTGTGTTCGGCTCGAGGATGACATATTCTGAACCAGGATTTGGGTCTAATGGTTGACCGGGTCACACGGAAGTTGGAGAACAAAGAAAATGCGTTCAACCAATCAGCTCTGCCAAGATTTATTAATGCGCAGTGATTTCAAATTGGGAGTTGGTTAGTCAGTGGGACACAAAGCAGCGATGGGTCAACAACAGTGCTCGAATCCTCATCCGGGTGTGGCAGAGAGTGGGGTGATAGAAACCAGTACGGCCTGATTTGAACTGCTATCATCACCCTACTGATCACTCTTTCAGTAAAGCAACTAGGAACAGAATTTAACCAACATGCTAGATTTTCAGAAGAACAGAATTCAATACCCCGATTGATCCGTGAACCGACCCCGCTTTGAAGCTATCAACAGAAATAAAAGGAAACCATATTTTCCTTGAAATTTATGAATTTTGCCGTCTTCCTCTCCGGCCATGTGGGAGAGTTTTTCTCCGGTATGAACCAACTGTTTGTTTTGCCTCCACAGACTTTTCTCTCCCATACATGTGCAGCCCTGGAACGAGATGCTTCATGTCGGCAGAACATGTACAAGACAAAGAAAAATTCAAGTACACAGTCCAAAGTCTATGGATCATAGAATTAATTCTTGATGGAGGTATATACATATATATATATCATTAGAAAGGGAATTTCATCATCAATGGTGTAATTTGTATCTGTTGGATTTAAAGAGTTACAGCCCAAAATGTGAAGCTAAGTATTCAGCATTTTACAATGAAAACTTCAAGTCCACAGTCCAAATCTATGGATTGTGGAATTAATTTTTGATGGAGGTATATATATTTATATATCTCCCTTTCAACTGTAATTTTAACTTTGGGAAGTTGCAGGGAGCCAAATCTGAAGGATTGCTGACAGACCTGAGTGCTGTGACATTGCACAAGACATGAAGAATTGACATTTTGAATGTGGCTGAACACAAGCTCACTCCTCAAGGCCTCACAACTGGTTCTCGAGACATTCAAAATGGTTGGTTCTTTTCCAGGCAGTCCTTGTATGTTCCAATGTTTAGTTGTCATCACAGTGAGTTTAACAAGTGAGACATCAATGTATTGTATTGTTTCTTTCAGCAAAATGCAGTACCTTGAAGAGGATCTTTCAGACAAAACATGTTCTAAAGGCCCTGATGGTGGGTTGCGGAATGCAGCTGTTTCAGCAATTTGCAGGAATCAATACAATCGTGTAAGAAACAACATTTTTGTTTGTTTGAATTCTACACTTATGTGGAGTGATTGGGATCTGATTTGCTGCTGCAGCAGCTGCTGCTGTTGCTGCATTGTAGTCGTCGTCGTCGTTTAGAAAAAACATTCTTTTTGTTTTTTTAAAATTCACCCCTAAATAGGTTTTTAGTGTGTGTATCGTGACCGCGGTCATTTTATGAATAAAGGATCTGTGAACTTATATTGCAAATTGAACATTTGCAATATAAGTTTATGCTAAATTCATTCCTTAATGTAAGGTTGGTTTAATGACAGATATTAACAGATTAAAAATGCAAACAGAAGATGTACTCACAGATCCTTTATTCATAAAATGACCGCGGTCACGATACACACACGTGTGTTCTCGATCTCTCTGATCTACTAATAACCCAATGCAATATGGCTGCTCATTGACCAGAACGTAAAACAGCGCTCCTTACCAAAAGTGGATAAGAACTCTTCTGCCTAAGGGGAATAACTCATGATATTTACTTAACACTTAGTTTGTGTCCAGCATCATTCACGCTTGTTTTTTTTGAAAATTCAGACTTTTTAGTGATCACTGCCCAACAAAAGGCGAGAGAAGTAATTTATTAATTGATCACCCCTTTTTTCCAATTTTTTAATTGATCACTCCAAACATGGCATGATGCCAAAAGACGTTGGTCATATGATGGTTTCTATTGAATGACTAGCTAGACCTGTTTGTATAGAGTTAGCTAGAAGTTAAATGTTGTAATGTGTTAGTATTTAATAGATGGTATCACAACACTCCGAAACATATACGAAAATGGCACAGCAATAATTAGACT